>QEOQ01000180.1:1161974-1282366 GCA_010279815.1 Brachionus plicatilis
AAATCTCATGATATAATTTCAAATATTCATTTGGATTCTCAGAATATTAATTTGCAGCATCAGAGCTTTTTAAATATAGATTTAAATCAAAATGAATCAAGTTTTTTTACATTTATAATTTTTTAAATTATTTAAAAAAATTTTTATACATAAGCAGCAAAAATGTTAGTAAAATAACAGATGATGAAAGAAGACCATTCAAAAACTGAAAGACAAAATTTATTTTAATGGTGTTGAAAAATTTATATTAACTTTGATGCCGCATAGCAATAATCTCAGAGCCCAAATGAATGTTTGAAATTATTTCTTGAGATTTGGTAAAATTGTCAGATTCAATATTGGACAGATCTCATCGGATCAGTGACAGACCTGGAAAAAAATTATTACCCGAAATCTATATACATCTTTTAGATATATCTTTCAAAATTTTAATGGAATTTATTATTTTTTAAAATTTCAGACAATTTCTTAACATCTGAGAAAATTTTAAATTGAGCATAATTTCTAATTTTATTCTTTTTTAATTTTTTTCAAAATAATATAACTTATTAATTTTTAAATTATAATGTCCAAACGAAATGAAAATAATGATGAAATCGACAGCTGTGTTTTTGTTGGAACTCCATTAGTTGACCTTCTTCCAGGTATTTGCATGTCCAAGATTTATTTTTTAATCTTTTGCTGATTTCATTTAAATTTTAGAGGATGCTAAATTTTCCGTGAAGCCAAAACGTCCAGAGGAACAAATTGTCACTGATGAAAAAGGAAGGCAGCGGTTTCATGGGGCTTTTACCGGAGGTTTTTCAGCTGGATATTTTAATACAGTGGGTACCAAAGAGGGATGGGCACCAGCGACATTCAAGTCAAGTCGATCTGATAAAGCAGGTAGTAAAACCACTTATCGACCTGAAGACTTTATGGATGAAGAAGTATTTTTTATTAGCCTTCGTCTTTAAATGAGACTAATTAAAATAAGGATTTTAATGAACATGGAATCGCTCCGAGGGGTTTACAAATAAAATCGGATTATAAAGACCAGTTTAATCAAAAAGATACATATTTGGCTCCTCGTCATAACAAATCTGAATTTATTCTTGAGAGTCTTATAAGACCAGTTGAAAGCACAATTGGAGTTAAGATGCTTCGAAAAATGGGCTGGCGTGAAGGTCAAGGAATAGGTCCTAAAATAAAGCGAAAATTGCGTAAATTAAAGAGCAAAGCTAACTTTGAACCTGGACGTAGAATTTATGGTGTTGCTCTACCACCAGATAGCGAAAGTGACCAAGAAGGCGAGGACGAGGTACTTTTTTATTTTTTAGAGCTGTTTTGTACATCATATCTTTATAAACTGAAAGCAAATTTTTTATTTAATTTTAGAAAAATCTTAAACTAATGTGAAATTTTATAATTTAAAAAAAATTAGCAGCTTCTTTCTTTAATAGTAACAAAATTCTTTTTAATAAACTTTATTTTTTTAACTACAAAAATTAAATACAAATTTTAAATTACATAAAAATGAATTTTAATTAGTAGTAAGAAATCACGGTTTTGATAAAAGTAAAAATTAAATTAAAAAATAAAAATTAAAAAATCAAATTTGATTTTTTTACAATTTTTTTAAGGAATTTTATCAAAAATTAAAAATAAACAAAAAAAAGAATCTATAATCCTTTAATTATTTATTTTTAATAAGAATAATACTCACAGATTTTAGATAAATTGAGTTAAGATTACGAACTGTTCTGTGAATAAATAACGTTCAATTCGTGGAATTCTTTTTTCTTAGAAAAATTTATTCTAATAGTTACCGTAGAGAATATTTAAAATAATTATTTCATAGGAAATTTGTGATAGATTTTTATTATTAGAATAATAAGGAAAAAAATGTAAAAATATTATAAATTCTTAATAGAAACTACAAAAAGTATAAATTTTTATTTAGATTAATTATTTTCAGGTGTTGATTTTTACTTTTAATAAATTTTGCCAGCAATTATCTGAAGGTGGTTATGACGGTACTGATCAAAAATAAAATCTTTTCTAAACTGAAAAAATTTTAATTTAATCAAAATTCTGTATTAAAATTATTCACAACTATATTTTAATATAAAAAATATTTTATGATTATAAAATCTAAGAGTATAATTCTATGAAATAGCTTACTAAAAAAATTATTCAGATTAGTTTTATGCAATATTTAGTTTTTTACTAATTGATTAAATCATTTGATGGATTTGTGAATAATTTAACAAAAATTAAAAATCTCAATAATTTTTACTAAAGGCTAAAATTTCTATTGTAAATTGTATCAACTTAAAATTTCTAGAGTATTTTAAAAGTCACAAGTTAAAGTCTAATAAATAAATATATA
The DNA here is from genome assembly GCA_010279815.1 of Brachionus plicatilis. Classification (NCBI taxonomy): domain Eukaryota; kingdom Metazoa; phylum Rotifera; class Eurotatoria; order Ploima; family Brachionidae; genus Brachionus; species Brachionus plicatilis. Next base: position 1,164,346 of record QEOQ01000180.1, read on the forward strand.
TTATAAAAATAATAATAATTAAAACATTCAAGGTTAAATGACTTAAATTGTATGGTATTCGGCTGGCCAAAAATTCATGCGACATACGATACAAATTTGTAAATAACTTTTTCAAAAGTTCTAAAAAATGCACAAACATTATAATCAATTGCAGGCATCTTTAAGTTAATGATCCATTTAAAATATCATTACAATTTAAACAGTTAAATTAAAATTAATCTTTGAATTTATTCAAATAATTTTAATGTAACATGCTTTACATGTTATGAAGGTTTGAAAAATAAAATAATTAAAAAAATAAAGTTCACGAAATTCAAAACTTTAGTGCTATCTGAATTTCACATTTTTGACTCAAAATTCTAAATCCACGCCCTCGAAAACCCCGTATCTGAGATCCCGTAGGTTTTTTTTTTTGAGGGTGGGTTCTAAAAAAAAATTTTTTACACCCAGAGTTCCAAAAAAAAGCAAACCGTTTAAAAAGTTGTTGTTCTTTAAGACTTAAAATCTCAAAGATAAAGCTTAAATATACTAAAAAAGTATACATATTCTGAAAGAGCATAAAATTCTCTACATGCTAATGTAATTTGGAAAAAAAAGGGTATGGCGGTTTTTGTTGGCTAAAAAAAAGAAAAAAATGTGTTTTTTCTGGTTTAAATCGTATCTCCTTCGAGGGATCAATTAGGACCCCACCTTTTTTTTTAGAAAAAATCTGGACAAAATTCTGAACAAATCTATGGTTTTACTTTTTTACTTTAGTAGTAGTAGTAGTGTAAACTGCAGCTTGGAGTCAACCAAGCAGAGCTCTAATGAGCTATAGCAGTCTTTAGCTTTATTGCTTTATTTTTCTTAAAAAATCTCTTCAAATCATGTGATTTTTAAAAAATTTTTTTATTAATATTCTATTGATATTTTTTTTTCTAAATTTTAGTAAAAGCTTAATTTACTAAGTATAAATAAAATTTCGTGAAAAATGCCAAAAAAATCAAAATATAATCAATCTCGTGTTAATCTGATGATTAATCACATAATTTTTTAAAGTTTGAGGATGATTATTTTGTCAGTACTTTTGATATCAATGATTTCCAATTTCAAATAAAAGAAGATCTTTTCGGACTTGGCTACAAACGGTTAAATGTTAGTGACTTGTTCGGTAAAAAGGACTCGACACAAATAATTGACGAATCTCCTGCCGCAAGTCTTCTTTTTCCAATGGGAGCTAAATCTTCTAAAAGAAAAGGAATAACTGGACAGGTATTTTTTTATTTTTAGAAATCAAAAAAAAAAAGAAAATATTTGTTTGGTAATTAATTTTTTTAAGTCTTTTGGATTTGGAGAATATGAGGATGAAGATGATGTTGACGTTTACAAGCAAGATAATATGGAACTCTATGATTTTGAGCTAAATAGTGCTCACCAGAGGGACCAAAAAAAACTTTTGAATAAAACTTATGGCTTTGCTGCGTTTGAGGATGATATTGCCATTTTGAAAAAGTTTTCCGTCTCTAAGAAAAGACTTGAACCGTCAAGAACATTCGAAGGTCCTAAAGTTCCGGCTGATTTTGACTTACTACACAAATTTTCACGTCAATCAAGATTCGAAGAGCTGCCAGAGAAAAAGGATGATGAAGTGAATTCGTACTTGAAGTCAATTAGCTCAAGATCAGAGCTTCTAGGTGAACAACCAATACAACCAGAATCTGTGTTTGATTTAATGAGTCAAAAGGATAGGGACCAAATTCAAAAGATACGCACTCAACAAAAAGATTTGGTCAAAAAGCCGGAAAATCTAGAAGATCAGCAGATAAAAATTGCCAATGACAAGATAAAAAAAGAGAAGAGGTACGAAAGATATATATTCTATGTCAAAAAAAATCATAGCCAACCATACAGCATGGTTGACAGCAAGGGCATGACAGATTTGGAAAAAGAGAATGAAAAGAATGAATTCGAAAGTAGATATCGGGAAAATTTGAAAAAAATTGAATTATTAAAACAGGGCTCTCGGTTTGTTTCAAAAGCAACTTTAAATGAAAATAATCAGGAAGTAGAAAAACCTGTAGAGCCCATCAAAGAAATTAAAGAATCAAAATTAGGGCCTGATTTCTCAAATTTTTACGATAAAGAAGAACAAACTGACATGCACAAAGAAGCTGTGCAAAAGAAATACGGCAAATTGACCAGAACTGAACATGAATGGAGACCGAATCCAATTTTGTGCAAAAGATTTAATATTCCCAATCCTTATAAAGAGTAAATTTAATAATTTATTAATATTATTGTGTAGTTCTAAATTGGTTATTATCTTAGTACCAAAGAATATGGTACAGTAAAAGATGAAAGTGAAAAGAAAAAATCTATGAAATTTTCATTATTTAATATAATGACGGCTGAAAGTCGCTTTGATAAAGAAAAATCCAGTAAATATTTAAAAAGATATTTTATTTGAGAGAAATATTTTATTTTATATAATTTTAAAGAAAGTCTATTTGATGAATTAAATGCAGAAACACAGCTGAAAGAAAGTACAGCTAATGTCAAAACCATAACTTTACTTAACGATGATCAGGTGAATGCACCGGATGAACATAAAATTGAATTTGAATCAAAAACCAAAGAAGTGTCTGAAAAATCCTCTGATTTCTTCGAAAAGATTCAGGATATGCCGGAGACGAAAACAGAAAAGACCATCTCAAACGAAAACGTTTATCTACAAGTACTATTTAAAATTTCTTTCAAATTCAAATTTAATTTTAAAACAAAGGAAAGACCAGACTTTGATATGTTTAAAGCCATTTTTGAAAATGAAGAAGATAATGAGGAGATCGAGGAAACAATGGAACTAGAAGAAAGTGAAAAAGAAAAAATTGTACAATGTGAAGTAATTGAAGAATTGCCAAAGGAAAAAATCACAGTCCCTTCTTCCGTATCGAATATTGATGTTGAAAAAATAAATCGATATTTAAATGACGATACAGATATTATTGAAATAAAGGATGTTAAACCTATTCCAGAAGCTATTAAGTTCACTAAATTGGTCAAAGAGTTAGCCAAAAAATCATCAGATTCCACTTCGGAGAGTTCTGAAACTTCGGGCAGTGATGAAGAAGTCATTTTTGAGGAGGTATCAATATCGCCTGGGAGAATTCAAAAAAAGAAAGAAAAAAGTAAAAAGAAAAAAAAGCATCACAAAAAGAAAAAATCCAAAAAAAATCATAAAAAAAAATAATTATTTTTTAAAAGTTAAGCAATAAAAATGCAAAAGGGCGCTTTAATGTGTAAATTACAAAAAAAATTAAGAAATAAAACTGTTGTTGTCAGATTTATTTTCTAAAAATAAAGCCTCAAATATAAGATGTTTAAATTGAAATTCATTACATTAAATTTTAACAAAATAGTTTTACAAATTCTACAATGTTTATACTTTTAGATAAAAAAAAATAGATCTAAAAGAAACTCTTACATAAAAGAAAATCAATGATCCAATTATATATTGAATAAGAAATTCAAAAAATAAATTTATTTATTGCAATAATTGAAGATAATTGACCCTAAACCAAATTTTTGTGTATGCTCAGTAAGATGTGAATTATGGTCTGGACTTGAAATATTATTTAATATTATATTTTCGGTAAGGATGGAGGACCAACAGAATTATTGAATCAGGAAAATATTCATTGTACAAAATGTCGAAAAATTTGTGTTAAGTAAAATTAAAATATGTGCCTTTCTCTGCCTGACAATATAAACAAATTCGAACCCTATAAAATTAAAATTTTACAGATTTTTAAGTAAATTTGCGTAATTTACGTATTTCAGTAAAAATTGATAAAAATGTGTAAAAATCTGTAAAAAAATTAAAAATTCAATCAAATTTTTTTGAATACCTTGCGAAATTTGTCACTAATGGAGAAACTTTTGAAAAACTTTTGAGAAGGCGAGAAATTCATTAAAAACGAATCGTTCGGTTTTAAAAGCTAAAAAGTTATAGATTAATTCATTATTAAATTTCAAAAATAAAAATAAATTTTTTTTTGAATCAATTTTTTATTTTTATTTAAATAGAAAGAAAAGCTAATATTCAAAAATCTTTCACATATTGTTTTAATGTCAACTTTGAAATATTTATTAATTCATATTAGAGATAAAGAAGAGATTGAAAGTTTCATGAAAAATAATGAAATCTAATGAATAATAGTTTAATAGTCTTATTAAACAATTTGATTGAATTTTTAATTTTTTTACAAATTTTTCACATTTTTTTTACTGAAATTTACCTTTTCAAAGTTTGGTCTTTACGTAAATTTACGTAAAAATCTGAAAAAGTTTTATTTCTAAAAATTTTTTTGGCATTTTCCTTTTTACAAGTTTTTTCGAAATTTTTTGTAAATTTTCGTAAATTAACATTTTTTTACATGTGTAATTTTACGAAAAATTACGTAAAAAATTTTAATTTTACGTAAATTTGGTAAAAACACTTGTATTAAATCATCACTGTAAATAAGTACTCAACTTTGAATTCTAAAAAAGTGGATTCTTCGTATTTTTATATGTTACTTGGCCATATAAAATATAATAATTATGATAATATTATATTATTGTAGCTTATAGTCTCAGCTATCTATAGAGGGGTCGATTATAATATCAAGCTTTTGTAATCATTAGCTATATGAATTTGAATACGATTAACTATTAACTATTAACTATTCCCTAGTACCCAAAGAGGATACAATTTAAAAATTTTAATCAAGTGCTCTCGTATAAATCGGACGTAAAATTCAAATATCATATTGGTTTTTTAAAAAAATTAAAAATCAAAGTTCTATTTTCAGGATCAAAATGTCCTTTAAAGAAATTAAAAGTAAAAAAATTGTTTGAGGGAACTAAGTATTCTGATCACAAAATAAGGAATAGCAAACTAGATAATTAAAAGAAAAATTCAAAATTTACATAATTTTGATTATTAATGTTTTTTTTATTCGAAATACAAAAAATTAATTTGAAAAATTTGATAAATTTGGTTTTGATCTGCTTATATTCTACATTGTTTAAAAAATTATGGAGGTCATTCAATTTCTCTTCAAATTATTCAATTCTAAATTTTTTCTTTCAAAACAAAAAGTTTAAAATAATTTAAATTAAAATTGTTAAATACTTTTTAAATAAGGATGCTCTAAAAGTTTATCAATTGAGTATCTAGCACTAGGCTCATGAGCAAGACAATTCTTGAAAAAAATTTTAAAAATTTAAGAAAAAAAATCAAAAATATTACTTTAATGACATCTTCAAGTTCGGGATTATCTAAAGGTCCAAATGATAAATCTTTTTGTAACGGATCGCAAATTGCATGAATCATTTTGTATTGATTTTTTATATGTTGAAAAGGAAGTTTCCCAAATGTTATAAAATAGAGTATTATGCCCAGAGACCACACATCTGTTTTTTTTGTGATCTAAAAATTTGGTCTTTTATTTAGTTTACTTATTGAAAATTAAATTTTATTTTACCCTTGTTTTGCTATCATTGTCTCTAAGTAAAGTTTCTGGCGCCATGTAATGTAAAGTACCGCAATCATTGGTCAAAGTAATGGAAGTTTTATCACTAATTGTATTAGATATATTGAAGTCAATCAATTTGACCTCACATCCAACTACTAGAAAATTTCCTGGTTTTATGTCAGAATGAATTACACCTAAGAATGTAATAAAAATTTATATTCATGAGTTAAAATTAAATTTTACCTTCATTATGAATTGCATGAACAGCTTCTAGCATTTTTTGCCAAAAATATCCTCGTGTTGGTTCTTTTACACATTTATATTTTTGAATCTCTCTTTTGAAAAAAACACTTAAATCAGTGCTTCCTATTTCCATTACCAAATTTAAGTGATTGTCTTTCTTGACATATTCACTTTTTGAAAAATATTATTTGACTAAAAATTAATTTCTATTCATTGTTACTAGTCATAAAGTCTAATGACTTTTCCAGTATCTTGTAGTTTTTTCAGCAACGTTATTTCGTTCATTACCAAATTGACGCTTTCTTCGTCTATTTCAGACAGCTTGACTTTTTTCATCGCATAGCTTTTATTTTCCCTGAAAGAAATGCAATGATACACCTCACTGAAGCCCCCTTGGCCAATTTTGTTAACTATTTGATACAAAGATTTATTGACTTGGACAAATGTATAGTTCTTAAACTGTAACAAAAATAAATATTTTTCAAATAATATTTTTCATAAAATAATTACATAAGATTCATATTTTTGAAGTTTTTCAATCTTAAGATAAAATTTTTTTTATTTTCAAAAATATTTTAATTTTCAAGTCAATTACTTGATGGGTTTGTTGAGTTGATAAGACTTCCAATGATTTTAATTTTTCTGTTAGCATCAAATTTTCAGATCTGAGTGAATCAAGCTGATCGAATCGATTGTGGTTAATTTGACTAGTAAACTTTAGTTCTGTAATCAACCGTTCTGAAATATTGAGTTCATTTTTCAACGTTTTTATTTCATCACTCATATTTTTAATCAACTCGTCATCTTTAATCTAATCAAACTAACTTTAATGAATAGAAATAAATTTTTTTAAATATACTTTTGTTTTTTTAAGTTCCTCTAACTCATCTTTGAGTGTATTATTATCTCGCCTCTCATTTTCGAGCTCTAAAGCCAAATCGAAAAGTTGACTTCTAAAATTTAAGAATTGATTTTAAAATAAATTTCTAAGATACCAAAATTACCGAGGACTTTTTTCATTATCTATTGAGCATGTAAAATCAGTTTTTATAGAAATTGGTTCCATCTTGAATTGTTGATAATTTTCCAAAAATTCTTCTTTACAATCAGTAAAATCGACAATGCCATTGTAAGCAAACTTTTCCTTGTCATCAATATTGGACTGTTCACTTCCTTGCTCGACCTCTTCAGTTATGATGCTTGTTTTATCATGTGTAGTATCTTCTTCATCTTGCTCAGACGAGCTACCATCACTATATTCGTCGTATTCGTCATTTTTCATTTGAGTTAATGGAGGCATCTGGGCTCTTTTAAACATTTTTAAAAGCCTGATAATTAAAGAAATTTATTTTGAAAATAAAATACAGAAAAGATAAACGCTGAAGCATTGTATTTATGTCAATTGTTTTTGTTTCATTTGAGCTCATTTTTATGCAATTAAATTACTTTTTAAATTTTAAATAAATTAAATTTATGATTTTTTTCAAATGACATTATAAATACAAAAGATTTTTTTAAATTACGCGAATGTTCCTTTTTGATTGCACTTAAATTGCAAAAAAACTTAAAACTTTTCTTTAAGTCAAATTGTTATGATATTTTGTTTTAAATAATGATGAACATTATTACAAAATAGATCTCTCAATTAATTTTAGATTAAATGTAAAAAAATTTTTCAGAATTAAGGTACTGGAAATGAAAAACGTTTACACTATCTCATGATTCGATTTTTGACTTCAAATTAGTAATCTACGTTTATGAAAACCAAACAAAGCCGAAATTTTAGGTGGTAATCAAAAACATTTTCTGTGGTGGTGAGCATTTTGTCCAGGTGCCTAAGATGACGTGTATGTGTTGGGGTAACAGGAAGGTTTAAATGGGACAAAAATCATAGCAATCATTTTATTAACGAAAATATACAATTCACTAATTACTAATTATTTTAAATGGATTTGTGAAAAGCAAAAGTTTTGATTTTCAAAAAAAACCCTCAGACCTTTAATGTTGAAATAGTTTAAAATTAATTTAATAGCTATAAAATAAAAATCAAATCGGGATTTTCCTAAAATGGGTAATACGGAATGCGAATTGCGGAACAATTTAGTTTTAATCTACAATTTTACCTACTAAAATTCGGAATTCCGTACTTAGTTTTGATTCAGAATTATCTAATCATGCAAATTTCTTTATTACGAATATTCCACATGAAAATTCTCACCTACTAAATTACGGAATTTTGCATTTGAGAAGGTCAACTTGACCTACTAAATGCAGAATAGATCTGAGTTAAAATTGGTTTTCTCGACTCAAAGATGCCGATTTCAACCTCAATGAGAAAACACGTGTTGAGAGAATCGTCGAAGCTGATGACGCGTTTTTGGAAGAGCTGCTAGAGGAATACCTAAGGAGATCGAACAGACAGCTTGCTTAAGAGATGCCTGTAAAAAATGGCACCGTTTGGAATAGATTAAAAGCATTAGGGAAGATTCAAAAGGCCGGTAACTGGGTCCATTCGATCCTGATTAAGTGCCATTATTTACTCCGAAACGCGAATTCATGGAAAAAAGATCATGCTGTGTGTTTGGTGGGATCAGAAGGGTATCATCTATTATGAGCTACTACAACCCAAGCAAACGACAAACGCAGACCTTTATTCACAACAATTGATTCGTTTGAGTCACGCTTTGCTGCCAGAAAGATGGGGGGATTTTTATTTCTAGAGAAGGAAATTATTTTAGTGTCTTAATGCATAAATAAAGTCTCGAAAAAAACGAAAAAACTTATTTAACAACCTGCGGAATATATGCGGAATTCCACAATACAGATTCTGCGTTTTAACGATAATTATCGGATAAAGTTAATGATTAAACTAAGATGCTATATTTTCCAAATAAATACTGTAATAATCAAGATTTTTTAAATGTTTTTTTATTTATCAAAAATATAATTGGAGTTTATCCCCATGTTCATTCTAACCGTTTTCGTTAAAACCAAATAATTACACGAAATTGATCGATTTAGAAAAATAATTTAAAAAGATAGGAAAAAAAATGATTTACTCAATTAATAAATGAGAAAAATAAGAAAAAGATTTGATAAAATTTATATTAGTGTTTTTGTTTTTTTTCACAGTTTTATACACTATTTTTGTGTAAAATTTTTTTCTCAAAATTATTGAAGATTAAAAAAATGTGTTGAAAATTAAAATCGATTTTTTAATAAGTTGGTAGTTTATCAAGCTAAAATATTGCAGTATTTTATGGAAAAATTTTGGAAATCAATTTTGAAAAGCTTTTCTTCAATCAATAAAATCAAGAATAAAATTCAAACCAGTCATAATTAAATGTCATAAATACATAGAGTATTTTATCAAAAATTTTTTATTTAAAAAAAAAACAGATCTTAAAAATTTGTGATTAATAAATTATTATATCGGTTTTTAAGATTTTAATTTGTTTCAGAAATTGAAATTCAATTAAAAATTCAATTTAGCCTTATTAAATTCACTAAATTATTCACGATAATGATAAACATTTTTGGTCCCATGTTGCAAACAACATTAGTTAGGCCATTTAAAATTTTTATGTTTTTGAGCCATCTTAAAAAGACCAATAGATAGAAAATAATTATTTTTAATTTCTTATCCATTTTAAAGCTTGATTAACATTTCTTTTTCTTTACCTTTCAATTGCCTGGCTCCAAAGAAGGATTTAGATCCATTCTGAATGGATTGAGGATTTCCTCAAAATATAATAAATGTAAAAAAAGAAATAATAAATAGAAATTATGGATATAAAAATTTCAACTCAAAAATAGTATAAAATCATTATTAATCATTTTTACTTAATGCTTGAAAATATTCAATTGTTTAGCCACCAATTATGATTGATGAAAACTATATCATTAATTTCATAATTTTTAAACGACAAAATTTATTTCTCTATTCAAATATATGCAGACAGTTGTTTTTAATAAAATATTATGAATTTTTAAATTAAAATTATGACAAATATTCAAGTATCAAATTTAAATCTCTATCGAGAAAAGTTAAGGTAAATTTACATAAAAATTGGTTAAACAGTTTCAAATAGATTTACATTATTAGGGACTGATGTTCATCTCAATTTTTTTAATCAAATAAGCATAATAGTCTGTATATATGCTATGTTAAAATTTTTTAAAGAAAAATCTTAGATATTCTATAAAAAAAATAAGTGATATAGAAAGAGAGAGAGGCCGAGTTAGAAAAATCGCATTCATGAATTCTCATCATTCAAATTATGCTCAACAATATTTAATTTTCAATTTTTTTTTTAAATTGCATATGAAATTATTCAAATTTCAATTCCTTCGTTGTAACCTTTGAATTTTCCGAATCATTTTAGGCCTTCTATCTGAACTATTTGAATGAACAAAAGAATAAAATTTAAAATTTCTTCAGGTGTTTTATTTAAAAATTTATTTAATTTAATTTTAGATCTTTCTGAAAAAAAATTTAAAATGTCGAACATTCAAAACGGTAAGGATACACAAATTAATCAATTAAGTGATGATACTTCAATTGAAGCCGTTTTATGTAAAAAAATTTAATTAAACGGGTTTAAGATATTGCGCGGCTTTTAATATGCTCCAAAAAAATGCTTGATAATAATCAACAGTTATTGTATTTTGTCTTTTCAAGGTGATGAGGGTATTGAAATTGGCAATGCCATTCTTCAGCAAACAAATGAAGATCAACTGGAAAAAGAAAAGCTGATGACAGAATACAGAGAAGAATTGGCCAAAGTAGATCTCTTATTTTTTTAAAAAAATTTTGTTTCTACTTTTGATTTTAGATTCAAGAAGATATTGGCACTCTACGATTAGTGTTAAATGACAAAATAAAAAGGGAAAATGAATTGAAAACTTTGCTTGGTATTTCATTTGTAGATGAAATAAAACATGACTTAAATGAAGGGTTCACTACAATTAAGTCATCAGTAGCGTAAGAATTTTTTTTTTTAATCTATAGGCACTTTTCATATTATGTTTGGGATATTATTTTTCTAGATATCAGAAAACGGCACAAACATTATCTGATCTCACTTCAACTCTTGTTTCAAATGAAGCGTAAGTGATAAATATTTAAGGCTTGACTAATCAATTCTAATAATCAACTAACTAGATTAATAAACAACAATTTTTTTTTTAAATAATTAAATTTGTCTTAATTTTAGTTATCAAAAGACATCAGCTGGTTTTAAAAGTGCCACCCAAAAAATCACTCCAGCTTTTCAGACCCTTGGCGGAACAATGAAAAGCAGCCTTGGAAGCTTGAGAAATGCATCTTTGTTTAAGTCATTTGAGACTGGAATAGGTTCAACATTCAATGGGGTAAAAAAGAGAGATAATTTAGTTTTAAATATTTATATTTTTACATTTTTAAATTTGTAAAGTAATTTAAATTATTTTTTTGTTAAGAGCAAACTGAAAAACTCTCATAGTGAATTTATTGCTGATGCTAATTCACCAAGTGAAGGAATACCAACAAGCAAAACAACTAATGGCATCGCCAAAGAGGCAATAATGGAAGATAACAATTGAATCTTAAACAATTTACAAAACCATATTTATTATTAATGTTTCTTATTTGAATTAAAATTTAAGATATATATGTTCATGGCTAACTATTAGTTTTTTTTAATCTAAACAGAAGGAAAGCGTTTGCTCATTTCGTAATATTCGGTAATGGTTTATATTTTATTTAAAATTTTTAAACTTTAAAAGTCGAAAAAAATCAAGATCTTCATTTGTATTTAGTTATATTTTACTGTTTTTATTTCGAAAAACTTAAAAAATGTATGTTTTTATTTAAAATTTAAATAAAAATTTTTGAATAAATCGTATTATATTCAATTATATAGTTAAATATTTATTTATTATTAAAAAAATAATTTAGGAAAAGTTTTACAGGGTAGTTCCGAATGGCAGAGCCTTCTTTTCAGCCCACATGGTTGCGATATGATTAAGATATGTATTAATTATATGTTTATAATTATAGTAGAAAAATTAATATCTAGATTTTATATCAATTGTTAAATTAAATTTTTGCTAAGAGTTTGGCGTGTTAATGATTGAATCAAAGGGTGTATTGTACTTTAAATTGTTTCTGGAGGAGTTTTGAAGCAGAAAGTCCTGGATCTCCTGAGCTATTATTTCATGGCTTTGCCCTGTGGTGAAAAATTTAGAAAAAAGCTTGTTTGCTCTGTCATCAATCAAGTCGATTCTTAGCTCTTTGTGGATTGTTTTGATACTTGTCTTTAGTGGAAAATACTTTATGATTCGCAAGACTCGATTTTGCATTTCGGATCTTATGTTCTGAGTGCCTGACTGAAGTATTATAAAACAGTAGTCGAATAATGATCGTATGAGGGACATGTATAAAATTCTGTTGATTTTAAAAGATGATCTCCATTAAAACTTTTAATTTTCCTGATTAGGTTTATTTTGGAAATTTGTTTTGAATTGATAATTTTCAAATGTTCTTTGTAGTTGATTTTGGGTCAAGAGGAATATGTGAGTTCCCAATTTTTATTTTCATTCCATATCTTTTCTCATAATTTTTTCGAAGGCCAGCTTTGGTAAATGTTGTGTAGCAAGTTTTTTTTCGTTAATTTTAAATCCCCATTTTTTGCAGTACTCAATGATTCTATTCACCGCCTTTTGAAGAATTATTTGAATTTCCCTTTTACTGGTCCTTATATAGTTAGATAATTTGTATAAAAAAATCTAGAAATGATTTAGCTAACCAAGTTTGAAATTCGAATTTTCAAAACTTGCTAAAATTATAAACAAGGGCTGGTAGGCCGGTTCTAATTTTCAAACTGGTTTTAAAACCGGATTGGAAATGAAACCCTAGTTAAAGAATTGGAACTACAGTTAAACCATTTTTAAATCAGTTCAACCGATTTTTTAAATGAATATTAAAAGCTCAAAATAAATAAAGTTTTTCAACGAAAAATAAACTTTTGAAATTTTGCTGTTTTAAAAAAAAATTAAACATGAAAATCCAAAGGCTTTCTTATAAGTATTCCTTTTAAAAGAAAAAAATTGAAAAAAAGATACTTAATTCAATTTAGAATTCTTTTCTTTATTAAACTCTAAAAATTATATAAATTTGAAGTGTTTAAACTCATCGGCTAGAAAATTGTAAATTTAATTTAATCATTTTATTTCGGAAATAAATAAATAAATGGCTTCAAATTTGTTTAGAAAAAAAAATTGTATTTGATTTTCTTGAGATTAAAAATTTATCTTGATTTTTACCAACCGGTTTCAACTCGTTTTGATTGAACCGGTCTACCAGGCTTATAAATGAATACTATAAATATAATAAAGTTCAATTTTTTATTTGAATACAACAAAAACTTTTTGAATAAAATATTTTGCATGGCAAGCTACCAGCTTTTTAAGTTAATTTTGATAGAAACTCATTTTCGGAGTAAGCTCTTATTTCAAATAGAAGATGGAAGAAAATTCTTGTTATTTTGAACTTGGGAAATTAAAAAATAAATTAAAAATTTTTAAATTGGTATTATTTTTATTAAAACATATTTAAAAAAAAAACAAGATTTTATTTTTTGATTTTGTTCAGTTATTTCAAACTAAAATTATTGAACAATTAATTTAAAATTTCAAAATAATTATCTATTGGTTATAAATGAAATGACTTTTTTGTAAAAAAAATTAATATAAAGCTTATTCTTTTTGAGACTCGTTTTGCTTTTTAATTTTATACCTTCTATTTTGAAACCAAATTTTTACCTGATTTGCTTGGAGCTTTAGACGCTTGGCCATCAGATCTCGTTCATTCGATGTAACATATCTTTGCTTTTTGAACAATTTCTCTAATTCATTTATTTGCCATTGAGAAAATAAAATTCTCGACTTCTTTGGTTTGCGTGACTTATCCTGGCTCACATTTTGATAAGGTTGATTATTTGAATTTACTTGGTTACAATGTTGACCATTCTGTGGTAAATTTTGTGCCCGGCATTCAATTTGAGTATTATTTGGTGGTAATAAATTCGAATAATGCTTAAAATTTGAATCAAATTGCAGAAAATTCAGTCGAAACAAATTTTCACTATTTGTGGGGTCACTCGAAAAATTTGAAGCTTTATTTAAAAAAGGACTTAAATTATTTGCTCCATATGAATAAATATTAGACTCTGGTAAATTTGAACCATTCATGTAACTACTGGCTTTAATTGAATATTTATTAGAGTCATTTGTGTTAAATAATCCGATAAAGTTGTCATTAGGAACTGAATAATTTTGAGGAAATTGATCTAGGAAAAAAATTTAAAATTAAAAAAAAATATTTTTATTTAATTTTACTTGAATAATTAAATGAATGACTGAAAGGATCCGAAACTAAATCACAGTTTCCAAATGTAAAAGATGAATTTAAAGGTGGTAAACGTAAAAAATCCTGTCTACTGGAAGAATTCATTAAATCACTAGAATCATTAAGTGAATTCATATTGATGCAGCGTTTTCAAATACTTGAAGTCTAATGCGGGCAATCGAAATAAGTAGAAGAGTTGTTAAGTTATGGTATAAGAATCTTGTAGAATTAATTAGTTTTTTCTTGTTTAAATCTTAATTACCTGTTAAATGATTATATTTCAAAGTAGAATCTCTTATAAAGCTCAAAAGCAATCAGATTTGTTTTTAACTCATTTGATATCATTTGGTTCAAGAAAAAGTTAAAGATGTTTCAAGTGAAAATTAAACGAAAATTTTGATTCATTTTATTGAATTCAATTAATTGGAAAGCAATTTCAACTAGCGGATCGTTTTTTACCAAAATGGAATTTAAAAAATTCTGAAACCTAATATCTCAAGAAAAAAGCATTAAATGGTTTGTTTGTTTTTTAAAGTGTAGTTTTATTTTAATATTTATTTTTATATTAATTGTAAATGAGGCAAGTTTTGTTTTTTGTTTTAATTTTTTTTCTAACATTAATTTGAATATTAAGTTAAAGATTGGAATAGATGATGAGACTTTAACTTATTAATTAATAGTATTAGTAAATTTAATATTTTATTATTAATTTATTAATTTTCTTATTTCTTTTACCTCTTCCTCAATTTTTAGCTTCAAAAATTAAAAAAAAATCAAAATTTAATTTAAATGAAAAATTAATCTTTTCTTTTTTCTCTTACTCATACTCAAATCAATATTATTTAATTATAAATTTTTGGCTGATTTTGAATTTTTAAACAAATATGGATAAATTTAAAACTTTATCGACAAGCCAAGTGAATGGTGGTCTTTACAAGGGTGTGTGTATTTCAACAATATCCTTAATGTTCAAATAAAAAATTCATGTGGGAATCGATATAATTTGTTGTATTCAAATGAAGTTGATTACATAATTCAAATTTCCTTTATGTCCAGCTTATTCATTAAATCTATGACAATCATAATGGATTTTCAAGAATTGAATTTTTTTCATTATCAATTACAAAGGATTTGATGAAAACATAAATTAAATATGAAAGCGGACCATATTTTTAATTGTAAATTTACAAAGCACATTATAAAATGGATAGAAAGCTTACAATAAGTGTTTATTATGAGTCTTCATACTTTTTCAATTCTAATTCTATTCTAGTCAAAACTTTCTCACTTCCCAAATTATGTCCCATTTATCTAAACTGATTGTTTTTCTTTGATTATGTCCCAATAACCCGAGGTGTAAAGTCTTCCCCACTTATATCCCAAGTTTCCATAATGACTCACTTCCCATGATTGCCTCCCATGACGTTCTTCATTAAGGTCTCATTTTTCCCCAATTATATCCCACTTATCCAGATTTTCTCGCTTTTCCCTAGTTATGTCCTACTTATCGATAATGTCCCTTTTTCTGAACTGTCTCTCCTTTCCCCGATTATGTCCCACTTATCCAAAATGTCTCTCGGTTCCTATATTATGAACTCTTTTTACATGTCAAAATTATTTTTTCAAATTTTTTCATTATTTTTATTCATTTTATAGGCTTAAATACTTTGAATACCAATAAAATAAATATTCAAAAAATTTTTCTAAGTCAAAATAATCTTTTGGGATTTTTCATGATTTTTTACCATTTCTTGTGCCCAAGGACAGTCAAATATAATTTAAATAATCAAAAAAATTGCAAAAAAAATTTTCTTTCTAAAAATAATTTTTTTAGAATAATTCATGATTTTTTTCCATTTTTCCTTAAAAAATTATTTCATTTAAATTAAGCAAGTTTTTGTATTCATGACTCAATTTTTGAAATCCTCATCAAATTTTACTCAGGAAAATATTTTAGAATTTTTTAAATTTTTGATTTTTGAATTTTTGAATTTTAAATTGTTAAATTGTTAAATTTTTAAAACCTAAATTAAACCATAGCGGCACTTGAAATGGCAAATACCACTGAAAATTAGGGTGAAAATAAAGGAAGTTTAATAACTTTTGACAGGTAGGTCACTTTTGCTAACCAAGGATATATTTGACATCAGCTCGTAATAATGAACCAGAAAAATATACTTTTAAGTATGTCAGCTGTAACAGGTAGGCGGAATTGGGGGGTTGAGGAATTTCGGGGCGCTGGGAATTGCGGGCGAACGGAGTGTGGCACACGTCTCGTCTTAATTCTTGGGTCGTCCCACTGTGATGCTCTATCCGATTTGGTACTTGGTTGGGGGGGTCAAAAATGGACCAAAGGGTGTCATTTTTCGAGCAACTGTGCGAGTGTCAAAAACGTAAATTGGTCATTTGGGGGGTGAAAAAAGTTACAAAATGAAAAGTGGATACAGATTCGGAATGTGCTCGGCCAGACGGATCCAAAAATGTATCTAATGTCCAAGTACCACATTTCCGAAAAATGGCCTAAAGTATTTTTCTGGAAAAAAGGTGGTTTTGGCAACAAATTGGAAAAAAGTCCAACGGTGTTAATCCTCTTTGTTGATTATAGTAGGGATAAAATAGAATATTGGAAAAAAGTGCACGATCAAATATTATTTTTTGAATTAATTTTTTTAAATATGATTAGAAATAGACAAAAAAATATTAATGAAGTATATTTTTAAATTAATAAGCTATTTTTTAGTCATTTTGTCTGCCTTTTATTCCAAGGTTAGCATTGCTATCGTTACTTTTCTTTATCTTAACTTTTCGCTTTTTTACTCTGTAATAGTTAAATTAAAGAAAAGTCAGGATTCAAAAAATAATCTAAAAAAAAAGAGTGCATATGAGTCAAGCTTAAAAGGATTTTTTTTTGATTCTTCATAGAATCAAAATATTTTCATTTAAATGTTGATCTTGAAAAAAAAAATTTATTTTTAAAAATAAAGAAATCAAGTTGATACTAAATAATCTGTCAAATAATAAATTAAGATATTTACGTTTTTTATAGTATTTCATAAATTAAAGCAACAAACATAATTTTAAATTTTTTTTTAAAAATTTTAAATTTGAAAAAATTGATTTACATACGAATAATTCTTAGAGTTTTTTGAGCAAAAATTTTTCTTAAAATTTTTTTGTCATTAATTTGTTAACTATTAAAAATTAATATGTTTAAATTAAAAATTTTGATTTTTTAGAAATTTAGTTGTATTGCTGTAATAATTCTTATTAAATAAATTTCAGAGAATGTTTATAATAAAATTAAGTCATAAAAAGTGTTAGCCATGGATTAATGGAAAATTAATCAATAAAACGATTATTTTAGAAAAAGTATTCCACTTTGAAAACTTACGATAAAAGTACAAATTATAATAAAGAATCAAACAATTTCAAAATGAGATTCATCTTCATGGCATAGGTTGAAATTCACATATAGTGAGTTAAAAAAACATAAACAAAGAGACAGACAAAAAAACAAAAAAACCATTCTAATTTTTTTCTCATTTATATTTTTTTAACGTTTGAGTATAAGCCTAAAAAGATTAATAAAAAATAATTATGTGTTTTTCTCAGATAAAAAATTAACTTATATTTTTTTCTCTATTGAAGAAACAATTTATGTTTTTTTTAACTTTTTCAAAAAATAATGTTAAACTTTATGTTTTTTTTCTCTGCTCATATATGTTCAACTTTCATTTTCATATATGTGGTGTTTTTTTATTTTAACTTTTTTTATGTGAGTTTAATCCTCTTCCCATCTTCATTAATTAATGAAACTAATTTAGGAATCAATAAAAAAAAACCTAAAGAAAACTTTTCTATTCATCTACTTACTGAATCATTTTGAATCCGGCATTAATTTATACAATTTAACGTTGTAATAAATATTTATTCGGTATTGAGATACTTTTCTATCTACCAACTTCTGCAAAAATACTTTTTTTCAAAAAGTTTAATTTGCCTTATTTTGACTCTTGTTCCACTATTTTATGTTGATTCATAAGAACTCAAGTTTTATTCTAATTGTTAATATTTGTTAATATTTGAATTCACAGTGGTGTAATGACCAGAGTTGTTTAAAAGTCCCAAATTTAAGTCCGTACTTGTACTTGACTAGAGTCTTGTGACTTTCAAGCAACTCTGGAAATAACACATGTTTTTTTCAGAATTTTACAATTATTTACTATTTAAAAATTACGTAAAAAGGTTATTTTATTTTTTCATTCATATCTGACCAAAATTAAATTAAAGATTTATTTTACCAAAAATTACCAAATATACTTTTTGGTCCTTTTTGGTTTTACGTTAATTCAAGTAAATTTAACGATGTGTCATTGGATTTACAACTTTTTAGAAAAGTATGGCTTAAATGCCAGGGAATTTTATCTTTTTCTTGTAAAACACTCATTCATAATTTACCTGAAAATTTAAAAGTGATATTAAAGAAAAAACTCAAGTAATTTAAGGTAAAATTTAAGGAATAGTGGGCATCTAATTGAAGGAATATCTAAAAAGGTGAATATTTGATACTGATGAATATCAAAAGATTATTGTTGAAGTAAGTGCCATTAAAGCATTCAATATCTATTAATTTTAATTAAATTTAATTAATATTTTATTTTTTACAGAATGTTTTCAACTTTTAAAGATTCCTTTTGAACATTTTTGTTCAACTTTTACTTAATTTAACAATTCCAATAAAATTTCTGTTTTTAAAAGTTGTGATAAATGACTGAATATTTAATAATAAAAATTCGTTTAATTAATAGCATTAAGTTCATTAAATTGATTTTTTGTGATTAAAAATTAACAAAAGCTTTTATTAAAAAAGTATAATAAATTGGTTTTCTTCCAAAGATTTCCATTTTTGTCATTTTTTTCTATTTAAATTAATAATTCATTCTCATATGTTTAGAATGATTTTTAGTTTCGAAAACGATCTGAGGACATTATATAAAATTATTTCGAATTAAATCATGCAATTAATTTTTTTCTTAAATTATCTTTGACCTGGTTGTCTAGGAACTATTTTTAGATTATAAAAAGAATTTACAAGCTGAAAAGTATCGTGTAAATTGTATGTAGTTACGTTCGATTGCTTGGCTTGAAAATTTAGAATTTAAATTTTTTTTCAAAGAAATTTTTGAGAAAAATACTTTCTAGATCTCTTTTCGGTTTTTCAACCATTGATGCTGATTCTTCAATAGTTTTTTTAAAAAAACTTATATTCTTCTAAAAAAAAAAATTAAATAAGAATTTTTTTAATTATTTTATCAGTTTACATCAAAAGTTTTAATCAGCTCAAAATCTTTGGCAGCTTGATGCAATTTAGCATCTTCTTCTTCTACTGAAGGAATTAATTTGGTTCGCATTATATGTGGAATTACATCATGATTAAAAACGCTAATTCGACCATCGGTTAGCTCTTGAAGTTCAGGATCTACTTCTTCGGAATAAGCTTTTGGCAACACTACACTTGTTTTAAGAGAAAAATCTCGTTTTTCTCTGTTGAGATGCTTAAAAAAGTTTGATATTGATATCAAATTTGTTGAAGCGATTCTTAAACTATTCAAAATAGACAACCAGTCTACCTCGTTGTAGGCAAGTCTCTGTTCATCATTACCAAGATTTACCAACAAATGTTCTAGCGAATATTTACACTCTTTTAAATCATGGATCAAGCTGTCCAAGTTGTCGTTTACTTTTTGGTCCATGTTGGAATCATATAATTTTTATGTTTGGATTTTAAATCAAAATTTAATTTTCAATTTGAATATGTCACGATGCTTAAAGATGATGCTTCAAAAATGTCTTTAGAGATTTTCGATCAATTGGTTTTAAATTGATGAAAATAAAGTCAAAATAAAAATAATATTTAAAATTAATTTATATTATAAAATTTCAATAAAAAAATGGATAATATATTAAAATAAATACAGGATTAGAATCAAGTTTATTGACTAACTTTTTTTGCAATTTGAGTTATAAAAGTAAACAAATTGAGAAAAAATAGCAAAACCATTTTAACTCATACAAAATATTTTATAAAAAACAAAAAAAAATAATTGCAGATTTGAATTATTTATGATTAGTCCTTTTCTTAATTGAATGTCATCTTGAAAATTATTTATTAAGCATTATTTTAAATCTAATATTTTCCTAGATTTTTCCTAAAATGCAAAAACAGAAAATAGAATTACTTTCTATTTTTACTTTAATTTATTAATTAGAAGAAAAAAATTTTAAATTAGGGGTTTTAGTTTATTAAAAATTTATTGCATGCAAGTCTGAGCCAAACCGTTGTCCATTTTGACAGGCCATTTTTTCAAATTTAATTTCGAGTGTATTTTTTGACACATCTACACAGTTCGAGCATTATATTTGAAAATATATTTTTTAAAAAATTTCTTAAATATTCAAAATTATGCAAATAATAATCAAATTTTAAATTATTCTTTAATTTAAATTTAAATTTTTGATTTTCTTATTTTGTTCATGTCAATTTACTGTTGCGGTATTTCGCAGTTCATGGTCGGCTTTCTGTTCCATGTTTTGCTTCTATATTTTTGGATACAACCTATAAAACCGGAAAGTGTATTTTTTTAATTACATTTTTTTTCCTTTAACGTATTCAAACATTAAAACTCTAGTAACCTCAAGGAAATACTTAAGTTAGATGAATTGATTAGATTCAGTAGCCTCTTCAGATCTAAATCAACAGCAAAATATTTAACTTGCTAGTAGATTTTTTGTGCCACTTATTAGTGACTATTTTTGAAATGAATATATTTACCGTTTTGTTTTTTTAATTTTAATTATTCTAGAATAAAAACTAGAAATCTTAAGAAATGTTACTTTTTTATCTTATAGAAGCATTATTGACTTAAAAAATTTAGGTTAATATTGGACAAGGAAAATTTAATTTAAATTGAAAAATACGTTGAGTTATTTTAATATTGGAACAAAATTATATTTAACTTTTTTGTATTTTAAGAGCCTTTATAGTCGAATAATTTGTTAGCTAGTATTATAAGCAGAGGATCAAAGTTTCAAAACCCGCTGAGAGAGAAAAAATCTAATCTAAATATCTTTGCAGTACGGAGCGAATGTTTAAACCCCTTTCATCATTAAAAGGGGAAACGGCTTCTACCGGGTAATAATTGCGGAGTAGAAGATCAACTCGATGCAGTAACCTCTGATTTGGAGCCGTTGTTCGAAGAGGTACTGGAAAAGGAGATGAGAGCTTCCCCTATTGTCCGCTAGAATAGAAAAGGGACAATTATTTTTATATTTTAATAATAAAAAAAATTTTAACAAATTTTATTTTTATATTAAATATTTTTTTTTTAATAAAAATCAATATTGGAAAGCTACGGCCGCCAGTTGACAATAACCGAAATATGGGATTATGCAATTTGAAAAATGAACAATATTCTCATGATTTTTTTTTTAATTAGCTAAAAAAAGTTTACGAAACTTTATTTGAGAGCGTTTATTAAATTTTCAAAAATTTTCCGTGTACCAAACATATAGAGAAACTAAAAAAATCAACTTTTCAGTATCAACTTATTCTTATTTTTTTTTATTAAACAAACAGAATAATATTTTTATTTTTTTTTCTCAAAAGCACAATTGTCAAATAAAACAAAATCAAAAGAGTTTATAAATTCTGATCTGAAACTAGTTTGACAAACATTTTAATATTTATGAATAAATAAAGTTCATGATTTATTTATGCTCAAAAGATTCAAAACATTTAGAATTAAACAATTGAGTTTCTAGAGTCTAAATCTTGCTTTAAAAAAAATCAAATAGACTTGCTTTAATTACTTAAATAAATTTTAAATAAAATTTCTAGAAAAAGAGTTAAATTTCAGAATTTTCTATTTGTGTATTTTAAAAATATATTAATAAGCTATTTAATGAATAATTAATGATTCAAAGTTAAATTTAAAACAATAATAGATGAAATTTTCCTTAAAGCATTTGGTCATGATTGATAATTATTGTTTTTTTTTGTCTTTATAAATTATTTTTATTAAATGAAATTACTTGGCAATCTGCATTAAAAACAAACTCTAGAAATGCCTGAATTATATACCTTCAAAAGGTATAAAAGAAACGTATTTACATAACATTCTGAATCTAATAATTAGAAAAAAACAAAACAAATATAAGCTTAGAAAAATGTCGACTAATTATTTTTTGCGCAGATGGTCAAAAGATTTTGATTTATTGGAACCACCACGAGGTTTTGGTGCGGACTTTTATCAAGAATTTGACTGCATTAGACAAAATCACTTGAAGAGATTGGGTGAAAATTTTGGAAAGTTTTCTCCTTTTGAACCAAGATTTTTTAGGAGAGAAACCGACATTTTTCGAAGACCGAACTTATTAAGTACCAATTATAACCATGACTTAGATACATTCATTGACCGATTTGACAGAAATCTTTTAATGAAACCAAGGGTGCCAGAAACACATCGTATCAGAGTTGACTGTACTGGCTACCCGGCCGATTCCATAAAAGTTTTGATTTCAGCGGACAAACGCTCGCTAACAGTCTCAGCTCGAGAAGGTGATAATACTGACCCTGACAAAGATTATTCATTCAAAGAGTTCAAAATAATCTATGGACTTCCTGCAAATGCAGACACTCTCAGAATAAGCAGTTCCCTGAAAGAAAATGGTGATTTAATCGTCGATGTTCCCTTCATCGTAAATAAGCATGTAAAAACGGAAAGATTTGATTCTAAAATAAATGAAAAAAAAGTTCATTTTGATGATAATGACTCAAAGATTTTTGATTCTAAAATAGTAGCGTTTGAGGAAAAACCTCTTGGTCCTAAAGAAGAAGACCAAATTTTAACTAGGATCACAGAACAAAATTTTTACAAAAAGATAAAGATTTCTGAAAAAGGTATGCGTTTCAATTCACCACTCGAAAAAGAATCAAATTTAGAGAATGATGACACGGATTTTAGCCGCATGATTCCAATTGAAATGACTAGTGGAATTAAATCTAATAGCAGCAATTATGTCACCATTCCAATTCAAATAGTTATTCGAAACAAAAATTAAGCACTTTGCTTAATTTAATTTATATTTTACATACTTATTTAGTTTTTCAGCCTTTTAAAATTCTAATTTTAAAAATTATTCAATAGCTATTTTAAAATTTAAAATAAAGTTTTTTAATATTTTTATTAATTCAAAATTAATTAAGTGCTTTTTGCTTTAAGGGTTGATTATATTTGCTAAAAAAAACTCTGTGATTACTAATTACTAATCAATAGATTTAGCTTAATAACTTAAAATGCTGAAATTAGTTATGTTGATCAATTTTTCGCTCAAGCTTCCATCACTATTTGAAATTCCTTTTAAAAAAATCATTTTTTGAACTATCAACAAGCTTATATTCAAGATAAAAGAAAAGCTTTAAATAATGTGATAATCACGTGAGTCTATATCCATTTTTAACATAATATATTTTTGATATACGTATTTGGCAAAAATTAAAAAAATTATTTTTTCTTTAACTTTTTGAATTAATCATCTATTGTGAATCAAATAAAAAATCCAAGACTGGAATAAATCATGGCGAGCTCTAGTAATTATCAAAATTATAGTGGTAAGTATAGTTTTTTAAGTTTAGCTGAAGTTTTATTTAAAATATTTTTTCAAGCTAATAACACTGTTGATCAGATAAATAACAATTTAGCAAATAGCTTTTTTCGACTAAAGCAAAATGGTAGGAAAGAAAAATTAAATTTTTTGTTTTTTAATTTTTGTCAAAGTTAATCAATTAATTCAATTAAAAAAACAAATTGGATCTTCGAAAGATACTATTCAATTTCGCGATAAAATGTTCGACTAAAAAATAAAAATAAAACAGATCTAATTGATATTTATTTTTAGTCATGGAACTTTTCAAAAATCAAATCAAATAATCAGTGAAATTCAGTCCTATTTTAAACAGCTGTCCAGCTTTAATTCTAGTGAAGTAAAATTTAATTGAGTATATTTTAAAAGAAAAAAAAAATTTTAGTCAGAAATTGCACTCACAAAATCCAAACGAATATTCGAAGATGAATTAAAGGCTTACAGCAGCCTGCAAAAAGAAATAAGAGACAATCTTCGATTAAAACCATTAAAAAGTTATGATGAAAACAGTGAAGATACCAATGTTGAAGTAAAATAAACTTTTAAAAATAAAATCATGGATACAAAAGCTATTTTAATTTAAGATTGTTGACGAAAAACAAGCTCTTTTACAAAATAAGTATGATAAAATAGCTGTTTTTCCAATATAATCTTTCTGTAGAAAGCTTGGTGAATTGGATCAGCAAATTGGTATGGTTCGTGACAGAGAAATAAAAATGAAACAAATTGAGGTTAATAAATAAAATCTTAGTTAGTTTGATTCTAAAATCTAAAGTTCAATTTTAAATCAAAGAACGATATTATTGACATAAATGCCATAATGAGCGATTTAGCAACCATGGTCAATGAACAAAATAGTTTAATTGGTATAATTTTTAAATTTATTGATTATTTAGATACATTTTATACAAATTATAAAAAATACTAAATTAAATTTTAAATTTAGTAGATTAAAATTTAACAATTCAATTATTTAATGATACATTAAACACACAAAACAAAGCAGCATTTCTTTTCAAAAATAAATCATTAAAGGATAGTTTTATATTTGAAACTTTTTTCGTAATTAATGGATTTTAGTTGAAAAAACATTGAAAATTTTTTTGAATTTTTCTATTTAAATATCGATAGAAGATTTGGCTTTACTTAGTAATTTATTTTCATTAATTAATTAAAAAATCGATTCAATTCAATCAATCTATTAATTATTCGTGATAAGGAAATTTAAAAAAAATTTTAAGATTTTGAACTTAAATTTTTTTTTTTAATAATTAACTTTTAATGCTGCATGATATTTGAATTAATTTAGGATTTGAATTTCTCAATTTTTTTTCTAATTAATCTTTTTAAAAACTTTGACTTAAAACTTAAAATCACAAATTTTATGCAACATTGAAAGTTTCACAAAAAAATAGAAAGAAAAAGGAAAATAAAAAATCTTGAATTTTTTTATTTGTAATTTACATTTGGCTATTAATCGTCTAAATTTAATTTTTTTTTAATTAATTTCAAACCAGACAACATAAGTTCGAATGTTGAATCGACTCATGCAAATGTACACTATGCGAACGAAAACTTGGCTAAAGCGTCACGTTATGCAGTAAGTTCTCATTAATTCTGATTAAACTAATTATCAAAAAAAAATAAAAGCTCCTAAGTTTTCGAGGCAAATTAAAATTTTGAATCAAAATTCAATCTTCAAATTTAATCAAAAAAAGTTTATGTGGCAATTAAATTGCATTGCTGCTATAATAATTTTTTAGACTTTCAAAAAAGGGTAGTCATTACTCGTATCTAAAAATTTAAATTTGCTCAAAATTTTTGCCTCGATTGTCTGTAAAACTTTAAGAACTTTCTCAAGGGAAATAAATTAAAAACGATTAAATTCAAGAATATTAAGTATTGTATGTATGTTTTTATTATTTTTAAATTTACTTAAAATTCGTCTTTTTTTTGATTTTTGATGAAAAACGATTCAAAGTTTTTGAAAAGGATTTACTGAAAAATTAGTTTCAAAAAATACTTGGCTTACATATTATGTCAACAAAATAAAATTCACAAGAAAAATTCAATGATTGTTGAATATTTCAGAATTAAACTTATTATTCCCATGAATCTTAAAACAAAAAGAGCAAATAAGAGACACCCTCCAGATATAATTCAATTTAAACCGATAACTAAGAAATTTTATTCTTTTTAAATTACTAATATTTACGTCGGATTTAGTAAAGTAATTGCACAAATCATTACCCAGAGATAGTTTGAAAAGTTTTGCCAAATTTTAGAGAATATTTTTTAATAATTTTATTTTTAGTCACGATACAGAAAAAAAATATTGCTTTTAATATTAATCATTGTAATTGTAATGGCTATTATTGGTTTGATAATATATTTATCTGTAAAGCATTGATAAATTTCTACACAACATCGATTCAAAAATCAAACACTTTTTGTAAATAAATATGCTATCAATAGATTTTGAAAATAAATTTTCTAAAAATTTGGTTTTAATTATTTTTTCATTTCTTTCATCATTTAAATATTAAATATTTTGTTTATAATAAAAATTTTGAAGAGTGAAATAAAATCAAAAATTGAATTTTAGTGAATAATTAAAACAGCTTGGAGAAAAATGTAAATTTAAAAAATTTAATCGAAAATTGAAGAACAAGTGAATAACAAAGCGTTTAAATTATAAAAAAAATTAAATTTTGTTTTTATTGAGCTTTTTGATATATTTTAAAAAAAATCACGCCATTTTTGCCAATTTATGAACATTTAAAATTATATCACAATTATTTGAAAATATTGAAAATAAAGAAACAGGTTAAAAAAAAATTATATTTAGAATTTAAAATATTTGATTTGTAAAACATTATTAAAATTATGTTGAAGAAAACACAAGTTCAAAAATCAATTGAAATAAATAAAATGATTTACTGAAAAATGGCTATTCATGTCAAAAATTGGTTCCTAAAAGCGAAAAATCTATTTATATAAATTTTTCCATTAGCTAAATCAAAAATGAATTTTTATTGAAAATTTTAAAATAACATAATATTAATTGAAATTTTAGTTTTCAAGCCTGAAAATGAGTCTAGACATAAAAATGGTTGCTTAGAATGAAGAAGAGTGTAGGAGTTTTTTTATAAAGATTTATCGGTTAAATTTTCTATGACATTTTAAAAACAGGTAAATATTTGAAAAAAGAAAAAAACACTACTTATTTGGATTCAATATTTTTTCAAGAGATTTTATTGGAAAAGTAAAGGTCTAGATCTAGATAGACTATTTTTTTTAATTGGCGTAGATTATTAATGATTAAAAACTTAAATGTTGATCAAATCTACAAATTTTTAAGAAAAAAATTTATCAGACTTATTAATTTATTTGATTAAAAAGAAAATTTTTTGGCAAACAGTTCTTTGAACAATTTTAAAATAAAAACAAATGTTTTATAATCTCAAAAGAAATTAAAAAAATATTTTATTCAAAAAAAGTAATTAAAAAATTCGTTAATTTTAAAATTACAATAAAATTATCTCATTTTAATAAATGTTAAAATTTTAAATCTA
Source organism: Brachionus plicatilis (assembly GCA_010279815.1). Taxonomy (NCBI): domain Eukaryota; kingdom Metazoa; phylum Rotifera; class Eurotatoria; order Ploima; family Brachionidae; genus Brachionus; species Brachionus plicatilis. The sequence continues at coordinate 1,191,750 of QEOQ01000180.1, forward strand.
AAATATTAAATTCTATTGTTTAATTATAATTTATGATCCAAAACATGAGTTCATCAAAAATACAAAATATGAATCATCTGGAATCGATGCTGATATGATTGCGTAGTAATTATGAAACTCTTCCATGGTTACGATTCCATCAGCTCTTCCTGGGGTATCGAATGCATCAAGAAAACTTCGAAGTGCCTTAAAAATTTTTTGATTTAAATTTCTTCTTTTTAAATTGAAACCTACCTGTTCAGTAGTCCAGGTTCCATCTTTACATTTAGGATGCCTTTTGGCTTGTTCCATATAGACAACTCTAAAGTCTTCCATGGACAAAACTCCGTCATTATTGACATCAAGCTTTCTAAATGCTTCATCTATTGCCTTGAGTCTTGTTGGTGACAGTTGCGGCTTCAAGGCATTTACAAATTCAGTGAAGTCTATTTTTCCATCTTGTTTTGTATCAAAATCATTGAATAACTTTCGAATCTCGGCTTCGGTCAGATCCGTGAGTCCGAGTTTGAACAAACCTTGCTTAAATTCATGGTAATCAATCTTGCGCGAGTGGTCCTTGTCCATTGATTTGAACAAATCGTTGAGGAATGTTTGTTTCTTTGAATTTTTGGACTTAAGCAAAAAAGCACGAATGAGTTCCACGCTCATTTTGTTGGAGTTATTTTTTTTAAATCTCTAATATTTTTTTATCAATTTCCAGTCTTAAACAAAATGTTATTTTTAAACAATTATTTATGGAATAAATAACTTTTTGAAAATTTAATGAGTTTTTACATCATTCAAATATCGGTTTAATAATTTAAATCCATTTTAATTTAAGGTAAATAAAATCATGAGGAAATTATTTTTAATTGGTGCCGAGACTGAAAAAACTTGACGACAAAGTGATATTAGGAAATATTTAAAGCATTTAAAAAAATAAGAAAAACTTTAATTTTTCTAATGAATGGAGTTTATTCCGTAGCTAATTGTTGATTCCGCATCAAATTTTGCCAAAATAAAAATTATAAAAATATTGAATAATTATCATTTTTTTTGTTTGACTACATTGTAAAGAACAACTACAAGAATTGCTTGTGTTGAAACTTTTATATTTACATTTGGAGAAGAATATTTATTTTATGTGTTTCCCGAGAATATTATTTAATTAATAAAACGAGAAATGAATGAAAATTAAATTGCTTCTTTTATATTTATTAAGTCAAACGAAAAATTTTGAAACTTCATCGAGCTAGGCTGTCAAATTCGGAATAGTAAGCAATATATTAATTCAAAAAAGTTGTCATTTTGCTAAGCTGTTAATTTATCATCTAATATCACGAGCTAAACCATGTTTCAGTAATTTGTGGGAGAACTAAACTCTCTATGAAACAATTTTTTATTTAGATGAAATTTTTAGAATATTTTTTTATTTGTTTATAAGTACTGAAATAATACATGTTAATCGGTCTTTCATGTTATAGGCACCAGTCTGTTGATTAACCTTGAAAATTGAAAAAAATTGAAATTGAAAAATTGAATTTTTTCTTAATATTTTAAAAGATATTTAAATAGAATTTATGAAAATGATGAAAAAAAAAATGATCTTCAACAAGAAAGAACTTAAATTATAAATGAATCAATTTGATATATTTTTAACTTTTCTTGTCAAAACTTTAATTTTTGATGAATGGCACCAAATTCTTATTAAAGTTTTAAATCAATCAATTATTAGACTGTGATTTTACAAAGACAAAATTAAACTAAAGATTAGTTTACAACAAATGAATAACAAAATAATAACCCGATACTTTTTTTTATCAAAATTTAATCTAGATTAATTAATTTTTGGCACCAAGCGCCTCAGAGTAATTTGAACCATAAATTTCGTTTAATATTAAATAGAAAGAAATTTTATTTGACAGAAATGCTCTCAAATTATTTAATGTTTTAAAAAAGCTCTCATCAATTAAGGAAAATACGGAAAAATAAGATAAAGAATTTGGTTCAATTAAAATCCCCCTCATGGACCTTGAAAAGCGTTTTTCTGTGCTCAAATTTAGCTAATTTAAAAAAAGCTTGATCATTTAAATACCTTGAATACAATTTTAAATTAATTTAACTCTTTGTTGCATTAAATAAGCAATTGTAATTAAAAATTAGCTGAAATTAAATTTCCTAAAAATTTAAATTTTTTAGAATAATTCTTTAAAATTTAATTAAATCCGACATATGCATCAGTAATTTTTTTTTCATTGAAAAATTATTCCAAGTCACAATTTTACACATGTTGTAACAAATTTGCAGAACTTCCTTACATGCTATGCATTTTGATTGAATTGTCTTAATAATTGCAAAACTTCCTAATTGTAAATTAAATCATTTGCTTTTGTTAAACAAGCTTTTCTTCGTAATTTCAAATTTATCATATCAAATTTTTCATTATTCTACTAACTGTTTTTTAGCACAACTATTTATTAAGTCTGATAACTAAATAACAAATCTTTTGGATTTAGTTGCTTGGTATCAAACAAGTAAATGAAAGTTTATTAAAAATTTAATTTCTTAAATCAACAACCGAACAATATTTTTAAAATATAGTTAAATTGCTTTAGGATTTTTATTGTTTTATGTTAATTATTTTAAAAAAATCGATTTTAAGCTTAGCTTTTATATTTTTTACCGAATTTACCTTTAATTCTTAGATTTCCTTTTTATAAACGTAAATTGAATAATTAAATTTATTTCAACATGTGATCGACCTGCTATCTTAAAAAATTAATCGTCTTTTTTGACTTTATAAATTAACTAAAAGCTTATTCCCTTTTTTTATCAACCCAAAATATTATGCTCAATTTTACCAGAATTACAATATCTTGAACAATTTCTTAAATTAATAAGAAAAACAAGGCATCTCTTTTCGCATAAGTGCTTTATCATTTTCAACAAGAAAAAAACTAACATATTTTTAGAATTTTTCTAAATATTTTTATTAGTTTCTTCAATAAGTTAATCCATTGAGAACTATTTTAAGACATAAAAAATACACGCTGTTTAAAATATTGTCATTTAATTTAATTTGAGTTTAATATTCTACTGTTTGCGTCAAAGCTCAAAATATGAACTCAAGTTTTGATATAAAAATTTCGAAATTTATCTCATTTTAAAAGATTAAAATCATTTCTATTAATTTTTTCTTGAAAAATTCAAAAATCGAATCGAGATTTTGAATCCCAAAATTATATTAATGAAAAAATGAATGTGCTATTGAATTTTGATGCTGTTAATTTAATTTCCGCTTTACTAGGATAGAAATAGGAAAACTTAATTCTAGGATCTGTAAAAAAAATGTAACAATTGAATGTACTATATATTTACTTTGGAAAAAAATTAATGAAAAATTTTTTTCTTATCTTTCAATTCTTGAAAATACACAAAATTGTTAACTAAATAAAAAAGGCAAAAAAAATAATAATTTTAAATATTTTAATAGCAAGCAATCATCATTTATTTCTTGGTTTAGATTTCCTCTGTAAAAATTTTGGCCAAATTTCATTTTTCAAATTAAATTTCAATCCATTTTTAAAAATTACAATCTTTTTTGAAAAAGTGTTGAAATATTACAAATAAATAAAGCACCGATTAAATTAATAATATAAATTCTTATCAAATTTTCTCAGACGTTTAATGTCAAAAAAACAAAATCTAGTTAATTCATTAATAATCTACTGAAAAAAATCTTTAACATTGCATCTAATGGATCTTAATCATTTTAGGATACTTAAGAATGTATAAAAGATTAAAAGGTTTTACTACTCTGAAAAACTTAGATTTAAAATTTGGAAATTAACACGAGATAGTTGCAGTTTTATAAGAATCTTGGCCACATCATTTATTAAAATATTTTTCTATATGAAAAATCTTTGTTAGCTTTTAGATTTTCAAATTTCTTGCCTCTTTAACTTAAAGCAAAAATTTAAATTTAGCTAATTTTAAATCATGAAGAACATAAAAATATCAAAAAAAATCTTAATTTAAATTAATTTTAATAAATTAATTAACTAAAAGTAAAAATATATTAAAGAATAATGAAGTTTAGGAAATGAATAATTTTACCTATTCTTTGTCATGCAAAGTCCTTATCCGGAGACAAGGAACAAAAATTGTTAACTGATATTTTATTAAGTGAAACTAATTCATATTATTAAAATTTGGAAATACTTCTCTGGATTAAATTTATGCTATATATTTAACATACTTAAATTCAAAAATAGATTTTATTTTTGATTATCTGATAAAATTCGATCAAATTCGCTTATGTTGCAGTATTAAGAATTTTATTTAAATTATAAAACGAAATAGAATTCTCAAAAATTTGTTATCATTAAAAGCCGTAAAATAAAATTTTTTTGCTAATTCATCTTTAGAACATTTTAAATTAGATGCATTTAACTGTCCCATGTGAGAGAATAATAAAAAAATTGAAGTGCTTAATTGAAGAAATTAGAAAATATAACCTATTTATTTATCATAAATGTTTGATCTTGAACCATAAAATTTTGGTCTTTTTCTTTTGTTTTATTCTTTTAAAACTGCTTTACATGAGGATAAGGAAAACTAAAGTGACCTTCCAGAAGTGTTCACTATCATTTCCTTAGACAAAAATTAAATACAATAAAGATTAATTTTATAATTTTTAGATAAACAATATGGTTGTTCAGGGATGCGAACTTATATTTCAATTTTGTCTCTTTTTTTTTTTTTAAAAGAAGAAAAATCGGATCGTTTTTAAAAATTATGAAACAAACATTTTTCAATTAAAGTTAGATTTAAGTTTTAAATGAATTAACAAAATTTTCTTCATATCTAAATAAAAACAAATTTAAGGTTATTAAAGAACAATTAATCTCAAAAATTAACCTCTATTTATCCGATTGAGTTTTTACTCAATTTTTGTTTGGAGTTATTTTCAATCGATTAGTTAAACATTATGCTTCGCTCATCGAAGTAAAAATTCTGTTCTTCTTTATTTTTCAAATAAAAACTGCAAGTTAATTAACACAAACACGATATTAAATAATAAATGAAGTCAAAAATTGGGAAAAAAGCAAATTGTTCGTCTTCAAAAATCAGTTTAAGTTTAAATTTAATTTTACATCATATTTAAACTAGAATTATTTGCATTAATAATATCAGAGAGAAAACGAAGAAATATTCCTTTCCTAATAAGCTGAATTTAATCATGGACAAAAAATTTTAAAATAAATTTAACTTATTTGATTGATTTGATCAAATTCTTATTTTTCTAGTAAATATTTAAAAGAAAATTAATTTTGAGGCGAGTATTTTTTTTCATTTTAGCCAAATAAATGTTAATTAAAATTAAAAGCAATTTTAAGTAATTTTTTCAAAAACTTGTTTTTTGTTTTTTTTCGAATTATAATCATTTAATTTAATATCAAAAGAAAAATTATCATTTTTTTTTAAATTGTTTCTGATAATAGCCATAAAGACCGTTCAATGCTTCCATAAAACAAATCAATAAAAGTCTAATTAAAAATATAGCTTTAGTAATTTCAGATCTTTGCTAAATAGTTCTATTTGCTCAATTTATTAATAATTTTTTTCTAAATCAACATCGAATTCGTATCCATGAATTCAAAACAATTAAAAATATTTATTTGATATAAATATTTATAATTATCTGAAAATTCATTGAATTTTTTATTTATTTTGTGTAAATCATTTATAGGAAATATTTAAAAAAAAAAAAAAAAAAGGTTTCGGAATCTCTCAAAGCTCATCTTAAATCATGACATTATTAAAATTTATAAAAATTCATTGACTTTCATTATAGATTCAATTTTTAAAAATAACTTTTATTTATCTTTAAAGACCCTAATATATAACAATACCTTTATATTTTTTTACTAAGTTTTTACTTTTTTTAAATGACCCTACCTTTTCTTTTTATTTTCTGATATCTTTTTGTAAGACAAATTGGTTGATTTCGATTTGAATTATGTTTATTACGCATAAAAAAGTATTTTTTTAGATATATTTTTTTTAAATGTTTGTCTTAAATGAAACCTTTATCTTCAATTATAACTCTGCTCTAGAGGCCTTTAGTAAAAAATAAAACAAATTACTTCTAGATTTAAAAAAAATTATTTGCATATATGTTCTGCTTTTTTGCATTAAAATTCAAAATACCTCAATTTGCTTTAAATAATAAATTGATGAAATTAAAATTATAATTGAGCGAGAGAGATTAAAATTTTTATTTGCCAATTTTATCTAATTTACAATCCGTGAAATCAAATTTTTCTTGAAGAAAAAAATTCTATAAATTAGATAATTAAATTCGCTATATTAAATAGCACATATTTTTTTTAATTGGCACGATATTATCGACGAAATTTTTTTTTGAAAATTTTAAAAAATTTTAGCAATCTTTGATATTATTATCTACGAATAGTCTTAGGGTATTTTTGGGAATCCCTCCTTCTTGCATGTGAATCAAGAATACTGTTTAAAATTAAAATGCATTAATTTTGAAAACTCTAAAAAAGTAGAAAAACATAGAAAAAAGAGCTATTTAACTCCCCAAGGAGGAAAACGCGTTACAAAAAATCATTTATAAGTGTTGACGGACCATATCCGTCTAATCCGTCATATCCGTAAAACTAATTGTCACTCATAATGTTCAAAGACTAACTTTGGATTTAATATTTTTATTTACTAAGAAAAACAAAACAACAAAATATAACATTACCAATTCATTTTATATTGAAACCAGTGACAATTTAAGTATAAAAATTATACTATGATAATAAATTAAGGATCACTAAGAATATCCAATAGAGCCTATTTTAAACATATTTTCACACATTAACACACTTCCCCCTGTCGATTAGCAATGTCTTCATTTCTTTGCATCCCGTTTGTAAAATATCAGCAAACGGCTGAAATGCTGGGTGTTCTGATAAAAGATTTCTCATTTCATTTAACTTAGTTTTTATATCGGACTCAATTAATAATTATGTTGCTTTGTTTCTTAGATCCTTACTCTCGCCATTTTCGAAAAATAAATTTAGAGTTTGAAAATTCTCTAAACTATCCATCCAGTCTAATTTTTCCAAAGGACAGTTAGTTTCAGGTTTTAGCCTTTAAAAAAATTAAATTAAAAAAAGAGATTTTTTTTTTGAGTAAATACCAAAAATCACTTATTTTAAAATTAATTATCAACCAAAATTTTGGATACGATTAAGCTGTTTTTTGTTCTTTTTTGGCATAATTAAGTATTTGAGTAAGCAAAAATGAAGGATGAAAAAAAATTTTATTAATTTTTTTCAAATTTTCAATTGTCATATTTTTTTTTGAAATTAAGACTTATACGAATACACATTTTGATTAACAATTTTGATTAACAAATTAACAACTTCAAAAAACTTTATTTTTTTCAATTTTTACAAAAAAAATGACTCATTTTGAACGCTTTTTTTAAGAGAAAAAGAATTAAAACCTACAAGTTGATACAAAATTTCTCTAGTTTCAGAATTCGCAAAAATTTTTCTCGATCCCCCCCCCTAAAAAATTGGATTTGTGGGGTTTTCACAAATGCAGATTACGAATTTGAGTTCGAAAATCGAATCATAAGATAGCGTGGACGTTTTGCATTTCCTGAACCTTATTAAAAAAAATTTTCAATTATTTTTAGTTTTAGATATTCAATAGACATCATATTCAATAAAAAAAATTAATAGGTATTTAAAGTTTTTTAAATTTTTTTATTTATTTTTTTTATTTTTTTTTTCGGAAGCTCTTAATTTCATTATTTAGTATTCAAGTTTGGACAACCAGTATAGTAATAAAATATACCAAAAATTTAATAAACTTACAAAAATTATAATAAATTACATATTCAAATATTTTGTACTAATTAAGATGTTCCTCTAAAAGAATTGTTCTGGATATTCCAGCTCAGCTATAATAGATAATTACGATGCCGACAGCATCAAGAAATGTAAAAGCTGTGACCTGCTATTAAAAAATAAAATTTACTTTTTTTATGGTATACAGTGATCTCGCGTTTATGTCCCATCTTCCATTCTCAGAAAATGTCGGGACGTATTCAAAAGGGAACACAAATAAAAAATAAGTTTAATTTACAAAAAATTTTATCTTAAATTCAAAATAAACTTTAGCTTATTAATTATACATAACGAAATAAAAAAAATACAATAAAATAAACTTTAAAAATAATTTAATGAGGCAAATCTATCTCTAAATTTTTGGGGATTATAAACGAAAGGGGACATAATCGTGTAGGGACACAAATGTAAGATGACTGTAATAATATAAAGGCTCGCAAGTTATAAATTTGGCAAATATAAATTTTATGAAAATTTTCAAATAAAAAATCTTTTTTCATAAAATTAAATAAAGACGAAACACAATTTTAATGTTGCATTGAACTACTTTCAAATATTTTTTATTTAATTCTATAGGGCGGCGGTGATGTTTGAGGCAAAAAATTAAAGCAAAGCAAAACACTATTTTTAATTAAAAAATAAAATGATAATTGTGAAAAATTAAAAAATTTTTAATATAATCAAAAAAAAGTTCTTTATTGATGTTCAAAAAAAGGTTAAAAGACTAAATATTTAAAACAGTTTCTACCAATATTTGATCTATCCTTCTAAATATAAAGATTTTTTAAATTTTTAGCTTTTGTTTACGTTTAACAAATAGTAAAATGTAAGATGCTTATTTTTAAAAAATTTTTTAATAATTGAAATAAAACAGGTGTTCAATTTAATAAAAAATATTTTGCAGTAGCAATTGCTAGAAAATTCGCCACCATGTCTTGAGGCCGACCACCAATACCACGATCCAATTTCAACAGTTTTTTTTGAAATTCAATAAGAAACAGAACAAAATGATGAAAAATTTTTTTTTTGTGATCAAAATTTTTTTTGTGAATGCGATAATTTGGAACATGCATTAACAGTTGCATTTACTATCAGTCTGTCAAAGATATACAAAATTGCTGCAAAATACATTACGCAAGAATATTTTAAATTTTAACTACTGCTAAATTTGCAGAAAGAAGTTTTTAAATATTTCATTATTTATGTTTTTTTGTGATGAATTTCACAAAATCCTTAAAATGTTAGCGCTGCATAAAACTATAAACAAAAGAAAGAGCAAAAATATCACTGAGTATAGTTCTTTGAGCATAGTATTGTCATTTTAATCAGCCTTGTATTCTAAGGTAAATTTTTTAATTCATTTTATAATCTATTTCATTTAAAATTTTAGGATCAAGTGAATGCAATCGTTCTCCTATTCTAAAGCAATTGTGTAAATTTGTTGTTGAACAATCGATTAAAAAAATTATCAGCATACTTTTTAGCGTTGAAGATCTACTTAATATTTGTTAATTCTTAATTGTTGGTATTAGATCTTTTGGTTTTGAATGTTTCCGCAATAGTTTTTATGAATTTTGAAAAAGTTACCCACAAATATATAAACTTGTAGAATTCAATGCTTTACTTAATTTTTTTATCTGCAACTTAAGAAAAAATTTCTTAATGTATAACACTTGACTTTTACATGAAACTATGTCTCTTTATTTAATTTTATAATTTAAAATTAAATAAAAATCTTTTTTGATAAAAATTTTTGACGACGAACATTATACAGTCGTGTCGCATTTATCCGAAAATTTTTGGAGTCAAGAATCTCGGTTCGGATTAAATTTTTCGGATAAAAAAAACTTCAATTTTACAAAGATAAGAAATATTTTATTGAATTATGAATAAATTACAAATTAAGTTAAATTTTAAAATATCTAACATAACAAGCATAAAATCTATATTTATAATAAATTTATGGATAAAAATCGAAAATTGTTTCTTGATTAGCTAAAATATTTTTGGATGGAGACTTGATTTAAATTATTTGCTTTTAAATAAATTTTATCATTAAGGTAATTAAACGCATCTAAAGCAGATTCATTATTTTTTGACAATTCATTATATTTCTGAACAATTTTTAATGTATCTAAAACACTTCTATATATAAAATGCTTAGTAGCAGAATCGCAACTTAGCCAGTAATCTTTTTTAGCTATAATCTTGCTTACTGTTGATTTTGGAATACGTAAGTTAAACTCTCTAGAAAATTTATTTGCTATTTAATATTTTTTTATTTTTGGGTTATCGACATAAAATTGACAAATTTGTTTCTTTTGTTGAACTTGTAGTTCATTTTTTGATCTTTTTTTACTAATTTTATCTGGTTCGAATAAAAAAGAAAAAAATTCTAATTGTACATTAAATTTTAGCAAATACTGGGAATACATTCGATCTATCAAAATTAAAGCAAAACATTATTTTTAATTAAAATATAAAAAATTTTTTTATAATGAATTTAAATAAATTAAGCGTTTATCGGTATCTTGAGGCATGGACACTAGCCTGATGGTTAAACTTGAAATTTGGAAAAAAAACTTAATTTATTCAGTGATAAAACAAAACCCTTCAGATATGGAACTTCTCTGAATCTCTAATCAAGCATCATTTCAGGGTTACTAAATTATTTAGGACCATGCAAAATTTGAGGCAGAAAATAAAAAAGATGGACAAGACATTAAAGCGGTCAATAATTTTAAATCAATTTAAACAAAATAAAAATTTTGAAAATCTTAAAAATTCATGATTCAGTAATAAATTTAAAATAATTTATACAAATTAAAAAATTTGACTAAAAAACTGAATTTTAATTCACATTTTTTTGTAAACATTTCTTCTGTTGATTTCGTTTGAATCAAAACTTGAGTTTTCGTTAGGAATACTTAGATTGGTTTTGGTTCGCGTTCTGATCCAATCATCCCTTAATGAGTCATTTAATTTCTTATCACATCCATCTTTTGTGTCATTTTCAGTTTGAACAGTAGTCGAGTACCTATTCAGCCGTGAATGCTCAAATCTCGGTGTGATTACTCTTGACGAATTCAAGCTATTCGTGTTCCGCTTTATCTTCAAATTTTCATTTTCATTAAAAAGCATGTTTTGTTTATTGAACAGGATGTTGTCTTTTTGTCTTGGTTTTGGCACAGGAGCCTGCTCTGGTTTGGACTTGTTTGTGTCAAAGTCAAAATAATCGATTGATTTTGTTAAGTTGTTTTCTAGATTATCACTGGAAAGCAATTGAGACTGCTCATTCAGGGATCTCGGCTTCTTTAGAATTGATCTGGCTCCTAATCTTGGCGTGTCATGGTAAAATGACTCCCTTGAGCTAGGTCTGGCCATGAATTCTTTATCTAAATAAGGATCTTCACTTATCTTGACAGACTCCTTGCTATGGGACTCTTTTGATGGAATATATTTGTTATATCGAATTATTTGGCGATCTCTTGAAGCTGATTTTAATCTTGACTGCTCAAAACCAAGTGCATCAGTAGACCGTCTAGATGAGGGTCGGTAGTTGCTCGCTTCATTTATTATCGTCAAATCTATTGATCTCCTGCTCGATCTTTCACTTCGTGGAGTATTTAATATTTGTTCGCGTACTTTTTCGCGATATGAATGCGTTCCACTGGTTAAATTTTTTTCAAATTTATTATCATTTAGTTCTGGAAATGGCATTTTACTTTTTTTTTTAGCTCATCTAAATATTACATTTTATTTTAAATAAAAATGTTAATAAATTTATCCAAAACATTTAAGTTTTTGATAAGATATTTTATTTTTGATAAATAATGAATGTTAAGGAGTTTAGTATTTTTTCTTGACTTTCTTCCGAATCAGTTTTAAAATTCTAGCTCTAAGAAACAAAACATAACTTATCTTTATTTAGGAGAAAAATTTATGTGCAAACAAAGAGCTCTGAGCTATTTCGTCGATATGAAAAAATATTGAAAGTGCTCCAAGAAATACCTCAATGTGCATACGAAACTTTCTTAGAATAATTATTTCGAAGGGTTCATGAAATAAAGGAGCCAATTTTTTGATTGTCTTGCTAATATCAAACCTTCCTAAAGCCATAATTACCAGATATCAAAGAAAAATTTAATATTTATGCTATATACACTTGAAATTCTATGGCAAAATCAAGTCTTTTAAAAATTTAAATGAAAAAGGTAAAAGAATCGATTTTTAAATGGAAACATTAATTACAGTAACAGAGCAGTATTTTGTACCCATTAATAAACTGAGATATAAATTGATAAAAAGCTAATAAAATTGAAGCAGAATAATGTTTAAAAATAATTTTATTAAACAAAATTATTTAATTCTTTAAGCAGAAATCTAAGAAGCAAATAAGCATAAATAAAATTTTAATGATTTTTACTTGATTTAAAAAATCTAAAGTTAAAAGAAAAAATTTTAAAAACTTATAAAATGATAGTTACTTTGTGTTCTGGGACAGTTCATTAAAGAAAAATGAACTATTGAGCAAATAAATTAAAAATGGAAATGAAACCTTAAGAATATAAAAGATCTTGATAAAGTATAAAAATGATCATAAAAAAATTTGGAGATTAAAAAGTATTATATACACTTGATTTAAAAGAAAAATTATATTTTATGAGAATAAGAATTAATTAGCATTAATTAAAAAAACCTAAACTAAAAAAATTTTTTTAAGTTCTTTCAAAAATAAATAGAAAAAAAAATAAGTCAATAAATAAAACATTTATTAAAAAATAGATACAAATTAAACAATCAAAAATCATAAATGAGTAAATTTATTTAAATCATTTTTCTTTGCTAAACCAAAGAGTTTAATTCGTTCTTGTCTCTCTAGACTGAACATTAAGTCATAAAGAACTGAATTTTTATCAGTTAACAAATCAATGGGATGACCAAAGTTCACAACTCTACCCTGACTCAAACACTTAAAATAAAAATAATCTTTAGTTTCGAATAAAATAAAAACCGAAAATATTTGTTTGTTACCAAAATACGATCATTGTCTATTATGGTATGCAAACGATGCGCTATAGTTATCACAGTGCATTCTTTGAAACATTGTCTAATCGCCTCTTGAACCATCGAATCAGTTCTTAAATTTTATTAATTACTAACTAATTACCAAAATTAAATTTATTTTAAACAAAAAAAAATATACTTGAAATCAACATTTGCTGTAGCTTCATCAATAATCAAAATTTTTGATTTTTTAATAATTGCTCTTGCCAAACAAATCAACTGCTTTTGACCAACACTTAAATTAGAACCACCTTTGTGTACTTCGCTTTCCAAACCATCTTTCATTTCTTTGATTGCCTCTTTTAATTGCACCTTGAATAAATTTTATAAAGTAAAGACTCAATGATCAATTGAACATGCCAAGGCTCAACTAAACGCTTACTTGTTCAAGAGCATCCCACAAAACATTGTCTGGGTATTGATTCAATGGATCAAGGTTAGTTCGAATGGTCCCAATGAACAAAGTTGGCTCTTGCTTTAAAAATAAAATTTAAAATAAGTTAAAATCAATTTTTTTAGACTGTGATTTTAATTACTGGAATAATAGATAATTTTGATCTTAGATCATGCAAACTAAGTTTCTTGATATCAATTTCATCAATGATAAGTGATCCATCAGGCTCAGCCATTCGAAACAAAGTTTGAATAATTGATGATTTTCCAGCTCCGGTGCGACCAACAATACCAATTTTTTCACCAGCATTTATTTTTATATTTATGTTTTTCAAAACATAGCTTAGATTTTTATCATATTTGAACGAAACATTATTAAAGCATATTTCTCCATTTGATGGCCATTCAACAGGTGGTTTGCTGTCTCCTTTATCAAGTGGCTCTGTTTCCAATTCAGAATATTCAAGAACCCTTTCAACAGATGTCATCAAATTTTCAACTTCACAACTTTGCCGAATGGCCCATTGGAATAAACTTGTTGATTGCAACAAATAAACCAACATCAGACCAATTTCACTTGATTCTACTTCAAATAAATGATATCCTAAAAGATATTTTTATTTTTTTAAATTTTTATCATTTAAACTTCGGTTTTTTGTTCTTACTTTTTATTAATAAGCAACTAATCAAAGTGGTGTATGTGAAAATTAAAGTGACTGCATCTAAAAAATTTAGTAAATTTTTTTTTTTGTATTTAGATTTATTTAAGTCAAAATTTATGCCTACCAAGTCTTATACCAAGCCATCTATTTATATAAATTGAAGCGGATGTGGCACTTGTATGAAGATCTACATGATTGAAAAATTCTTCATTAAGTTTTTCTTCCATATTTGCTGCCCTTATTGTAGACATGCCGCACAAGGTATTGCCCATATGCACAAATATAGGACTCCGGACAGTTGCCTCAATTCTTTTTATTTCCATAGATGATGTCAAGTAATAATTTCGAATAAAAATAAATAAAACAGCAAGAGCTATTGTTGGAAATAATATCCAGTAATTTAGAAAAAGTGTTAAAGAAATAGAACCAACCACTGTCATAAAAACCTTGAAGAAATTTGTTAAATAATTATCAAAGAATTGCCAACGGTTACATTCATAAAATCACAAATAGTCGAAGGTATAATATCATCTAGAATGCCGGTATCATTCGAAAATCGATTTATTATTCTTCCTTAATTTAATTTTTAAAATTTTTAACTTTTATTCATAATTACCTATTGGGTTGATATCGAAGAATCGAATTGGAGTTTTCAGAACTTTGCCAAACATTATTTGATGCAAATTAATTGCAGAACGACCAGCCAAAGTATAAAAAAGCGAAATTCTTAAAAGACCAAAAATAATGGCCAGACAGGACAAAACTTAAAATAAAAATTGGAATTGAATTTAAAAAAAATGCTAAAAAATTGATACATACAGGAATAAATCATAAAATAGTGGAATCTGTCTGAAAATTGGCTATAGCTTCCAAAATCAGATTTAGAAGAGTTAATAAGATCGAACTTTTTGGCTTTTAATCTCATGTCAACATCCTCTTTACCAGCCCTGAATTATTAATTTAGCAAAAATTTAAAAAAAATTTAATTCAAATAATACCAATATGATACCCAGTAATCAGCACTGACAATTAGTGTTTGACTCAAAAAATAAATAAAAAATAAAATGAATGGACCAACAAGACCACCACCTTTTTTAAAGTATTTAAAATAAATTTTCCAATTAAAATCGCCGACTATTCGGTTTTCTTCATTGGTTTCAATCTGTTTGACTTGTTTTAATTCTTGATTATTTTCAGAATCAGAACATTGTTTGTGAGAATAAACGCTCATATTCAAATCAGAGAAATGTGAAGATCTCAAAAACAAAGAATTTACTCCATCTTCTTCAAAAATACTTATTGTTTCAAAATTATCTGTTTTGGACTGATTTCTGCTCCTGCATGACTTTGTATCTTCTTTTTCTTGTTCTTCAATCATATCCATGTTAACACCTGACGAGATTAGATCACTAAAATTTCCTCTAAATTTTATCTCTCCATCGGCAAGATACAATATTTCGCTAACATTCGATGCCAAATGATGAACTTGATGTGTCACCAATATTCTTATTTTCGACTTTAGATATTTGTTGAAGCAGCTTTAAAAAATTTCATTTTTAAATAAAATTTTAATTTCAAATTTAAATAAAATATTGTTAATAATTTAATATTTTTTTATAAATCAATATTTACTTTTCATATAATTTTTTGGCCACATTGAAATCAACTGCGCTCAATGGGTCATCAAATAAGTAAATTTGTGCATCACTGTACAAAGCTCTGGCAACACTCACTCTAGCTCGTTGACCACCGCTCAAATTAATTCCCTTTTCACCTATCAAAGTATGCTCACCGTTCGATAGAGATTTTAAATCCTTGAATTTTTTTATTGAATTTGATAATGTTTTTTAGAGAATTTAGAATTTGGCTGTCACTCACCTCTTCAAGACAGCAGACTTTGATTATTTCATTAAATTTTTTCTTATCATACGCTTTTCCAAATAAAATATTTTGTCTTAGACTGGCTGTGAAAATCCACGGCTCCTGTGGTACATAGAACACGCTGCCTTTAATATCAATATCACCTGAGACTTTCTCAATTTCTTCAATTAAAGAAAGCAAAAAGGAACTCTATATGAGAATTTGAGTTTTATTTTATATTCATTTACAAATTGATAATTTACTTTTCCTGATCCAACTGGTCCAATAATTGCTATTAAATCTCCAATTTTTGCTTCCATATCAAAATTCTTTAGATAAAATGAATTATCATTCTTCAAATTTTAAAAATTAATAGTCTTTTTGTTAAAAATTTACAAGGATTCTTACTCTTGACCATCTTGCAAACATACTCGTTATTTTTACCTTTGGATTGTCATTTTCGAAAAAAATATTGGATTTCTTTAAATTTTTTTCCATTAAAAATTTCTAAAAATTGTTCTAATTTCTTATTTTTATTTTAAGAAAATTAAAGTGTTACTTCTATTCTTTTTAGGCTTACTCTTCCACTAATTGACATTATTATTGCTTTGAAAAAGTAGAAACCTACGGCAGAGCTGATTCGTAAATAAAAACTCTAAATTTTGAAAAATTTATCTAAATTAATTTTCATCAATAACTATCAAAATATACCATTGATATAACAATCAAACTTGGTGTTAAAGGACGGTCGGCAAAAAGCACAAAACAAGTTACGCTAATAAAAGTTATCATTGTTGGTAGAATTAATTCAAGAATGGAATTGATAGCGGAAACAAAATAAATAAATTTTTGAAATTTCATTTCATGTCTGAAAAATTGTATATATTAAAAAGATTTTTTTTTGGAATAAATCAAATACTTTCTGAGCGCATGAGCTGCATTTCCAAAAGGTGTTTCCCAACAGTACATTTTTATTATTTTGATACCATTGAATATCTCATTCAAAAACTCGATTCGCTTATCACATTTCTGTGCTGCCTTTCGTCTTCATAAATTTAAACAAATTCAAAATATAAAATAGTGCATAATAATTAATTGTTCTATCATTTTATTTTTTTTAAGATAATAATTCAAAAGTTTTCAAGAGCGCATAAAAATTGATTGGAGACAATTTTTAAATTAATGCATGTTAATCGTTTCTTTTAAATTCTAGGAACTCTATTTTTACCACACTTTTTTTTCTTAGTTAAAAAATATTTTTTCCCAAAAAGTAAAAAATTTTTGAACCATTTTGATTTACCTCAATTTATCCAATGCTTTTCCCAAAATAAGCTGTATTGGAATGAAAATAACAACAAGTATCAAACCGGCAAGGACTGATAAATCGATCATTTCTGTCAAAATAATTACCATTGCCACAAATTCTAATGGTACCACTAGTAAATAAGGCATAAAAATAACTGAAAATTCTATTTTTGTAGCATCATTTGATAACATATTCATCACTTGAGCGGCTAGTTTGTTATCAATGCCATAAAAATTCAAGCTTAAAGCCTAAAGACAATTTTATTCATATTTGAAATGTTTTTATTAAAAATTTTTACTTTTTTATAAATTAATCCACAAGATGCCAGTTTCATTTTAATTCCAATTCTATTCATTTCTAAAAAATACCAATGATGAAGAAAACAATTGATGCTTATACCGAACGCAATAAATAGTGCACAAATTACTGCATCACCAAAACTGGACTGTCCATTAAAATATTTAATTATAACTCTAACCAATATTGGAAATAAAATCCTATTTGTTTCCTAATAATTTATAGCTTAGATAAAATTTTTAAAAAATTCCAATTCCAAAAAAATACCTGGACAATTAGAAAAAACGTGAGAAAAAAAACTCGGAGCCAATAAATTCGGATGAAGCATGATATAATACTTGGCTTAATTTTTTTTTGTTCGTCTATCCACTCCCTTTTGGAGTTTTCAATAAAAAACTAAATAATTTTTTTAAAAAATTACTTTTCAAGTTGATCAGTTAAAAATTTGCATTCTTCTTGGGGTATTGGTGAATAGAGATCATTTTCGTTAAGAGGTTTTTCATAGCCTTTTTTTAGAAGAGGTGATATCCAGCTTAAAAAAAATATAAGCAAAGTAACATTTAAAATAAATTATTACTTGAAAAACAATTTGGAGAAAAAATTTGCCGAAATTAAAGGACTTTGATTCTGAATTCTAATTTTTTCGTTCATTTATTTTCTAAAATTACAAATAAAAAAAATATTTAAATTTTTTTTTAGCAGAATTTATAAAATTTTTAAATCATTCACTCAAACAATCACACCATTTTAAATTTATGATATTTTTTAACTTAAAATAAACTATGGACATATTCTAAATTATTTCAAATTTTTGATTGAATCCAATATTTTATTTATTGAGTATGATACTATATGGTAAATTTTGTTTGTTTATTTTGTTTGAACCTTGAGCGCAAAACGATGCTTAAGAGATCATATTTTAGATAAAATAAATTCAGGTAATCTGCGGACCCAATAGATTAGCCGAAAGATCTTTTTTAAATTACTTTGCACAAGTCATTTTGTAGATAAGAAATAGCTATGCCCAAAGAATTATCAAGAATTTAATTTGCTATAGGCCTTCATGGTCTGAGTAAAGACTATTTGAGATTATGTTTCGTTATCAATGTTACGATTAATTTATATGGATAATAAAACGATCAATTATAATTTCAATTTGAAATTAAGAACTCTAAAGTAAATTTTATTAATTAAAACAAAAAAAAGATTAATAACAATTAGATCTGCTTGAGACTTAATTTTATCTTTGATAAAATAAAGATTGAAACATTTCCTTAAATTTAGATTGAAAAATGATAAGTTAAAAATTAATATCTTCTTTATTATATTGTGATTTAAAAAAAGTTAAATAAACTTAAATTGAAAAAAATAACTATAAATAAGATCAACAATAATTAATTTAAAAAACAATTGAAATAATCTAATTAGAATCTAACAATCTTATTTTTTCTGAATAGTCATGATCCAAATTTTCCATTTCTTGATTTGATTGATTTATCACCACTTGATCTAAAAGCATTGATACTCTTCTTTGATTTCTAAAAGATTTTTTCGCCATTTCGACTAGCTTATCTCTTTCTAGCTTTTCTAAACTAAATACTAAATCATGTAAAATTGTTGTCTCATCTTCAATCAGTTCATAAGGACGACCAAAGTTCACAACTCTACCCTGACTCAAACACTTAAAATAAAAATAATCTTTAGTTTCGAATAAAATAAAAACCGAAAATATTTGTTTGTTACCAAAATACGATCATTGTCTATTATGGTATGCAAACGATGCGCTATAGTTATCACAGTGCATTCTTTGAAACATTGTCTAATCGCCTCTTGAACCATCGAATCAGTTCTTAAATTTTATTAATTACTAACTAATTACCAAAATTAAATTTATTTTAAACAAAAAAAAATATACTTGAAATCAACATTTGCTGTAGCTTCATCAATAATCAAAATTTTTGATTTTTTAATAATTGCTCTTGCCAAACAAATCAACTGCTTTTGACCAACACTTAAATTAGAACCACCTTTGTGTACTTCGCTTTCCAAACCATCTTTCATTTCTTTGATTGCCTCTTTTAATTGCACCTTGAATAAATTTTATAAAGTAAAGACTCAATGATCAATTGAACATGCCAAGGCTCAACTAAACGCTTACTTGTTCAAGAGCATCCCACAAAACATTGTCTGGGTATTGATTCAATGGATCAAGGTTAGTTCGAATGGTCCCAATGAACAAAGTTGGCTCTTGCTTTAAAAATAAAATTTAAAATAAGTTAAAATCAATTTTTTTAGACTGTGATTTTAATTACTGGAATAATAGATAATTTTGATCTTAGATCATGCAAACTAAGTTTCTTGATATCAATTTCATCAATGATAAGTGATCCATCAGGCTCAGCCATTCGAAACAAAGTTTGAATAATTGATGATTTTCCAGCTCCGGTGCGACCAACAATACCAATTTTTTCACCAGCATTTATTTTTATATTTATGTTTTTCAAAACATAGCTTAGATTTTTATCATATTTGAACGAAACATTATTAAAGCATATTTCTCCATTTGATGGCCATTCAACAGGTGGTTTGCTGTCTCCTTTATCAAGTGGCTCTGTTTCCAATTCAGAATATTCAAGAACCCTTTCAACAGATGTCATCAAATTTTCAACTTCACAACTTTGTCGAATCGTCCACTGAAACAAACCTACTAATTGCAATAAATATACCAACATGAGCCCAACATCTCCAGCATTTATAGTCAAAAGATTCCATTCTAAAATCAAATCAAAATAAATATCATTCCTAAATTTTATTTCTCTTACCTTTCATTAAAATACAACTAAACAAAGCGATGTATGTAAAAATACTTGCCACCCAATCTTTATTTTTTTATTTATTAATAAAATTTTTTAATCTTTCTTTAATTTACCCAATCTTATTCCAAGCCATCTATTTACATACATAAAGGCAGAATTTGCTCGTGTATGATAATCAGTATGAACAAAAAATTCTTCGTTTAATTTTTCTTCCATGTTTGCCGCTCGTATAATAGACATTCCAGACATTGTATTGTTTACATGAACAAATATAGGACTGCGATTTATTCCTTCAATTCTCTTGAGTTCCATTGATGTGGCCAAAAAGTATCGTCTAATATATATAAATAAAAAAGTCAGGGGAATAGTCGGAATAATAATCCAATAATTTAGAATGAGAGAGACAGATACAGAACCTAATACCATCATTAAAACCTTTTTTTTAAAGTTAAATCTTCTAGTTTAAATAATTTTTTTTTTAATTTACAATCATAAAATCTCCAACTGTCTGCGGAATTAAATCATCTATGTAACCAATATCTTTAGAAAATCTATTCATAATTCTTCCTTTAAAATAAAATGTTAAATTATCTAAATTTTTTGCTTGTAAAATTTGAATTACCAAGAGGATTAATGTCAAAAAATCTCATCGGCGTTTTTAAAACTTTATTGAACATGGTGCTGTGCATTAAAATTGCAGCTCGGGCTGAAAGAGTGTAAAACATGCTAACTCTAATTATTCCAACAACAACTGCACAGGCTATCAGAACTAGCAAAAAATTTCAGGTAAATTTTTTTCTTTTTTTTTAATTAGGAGAATGTTACTGCAATATATGTTATAATATCTGTCTCTATCTTCGAAAATTTTGATTGATTCAAATTTTTTTTTGTCTCCAAATAAGTCATCATGAACAAAACTAGACTGATTTAATTTAGGCTCTGCCATTTTGGTAATCATATCTCTGTCTTCAGTTGATGCCCTGAACAAAAACTTAAAGATATTTATGTTGTATGACAAAAAAAATTACCAAAATGAGACCCAATAGTCTGCGCTGACAATTAAAACCTGACTAAGCAAATAAATGAAAAAATTTAAAATGGCACCAAACAGACCACCGCCAGCTCTAAAATAATTAAAATATGTTTTCCAACTCATGATTCCATAAATTCTTTTTTCTTCAAAGTCTTTGTTTTCGTTATATTCAGGAATAATGTTTGTTTCTTGGTGAACAACGCTCTAATTTAGAAATATTAAACCATTTCAAATTTAAATAAATAAAAAAGAATACATTTAGCATCAAACTGCTTGAATTTAAGTCCGAAAAATGTGAGGAATTTAATAATTTGGCATCTACGCTATCGTTTACGTAAGTTTCATTTAAATTATCTGTTTTGGACTGATTTCTGCTCCTGCATGACTTTGTATCCTCTTTTTCTTTTTCTTGTTCTTCAATCATATCCATGTTAACACCAGACGAGATTAGATCACTAAAATTTCCTCTAAATTTTATCTCTCCATCGGCAAGATACAATATTTCGCTAACATTCGATGCCAAATGATGAACTTGATGTGTCACCAATATTCTTATTTTCGACTTTAGATATTTGTTGAAGCAGCTTTAAAAAATTTCATTTTTAAATAAAATTTTAATTTCAAATTTAAATAAAATTTTAATTTCAAATTTAAATAAAATATTGTTAATAATTTAATATTTTTTTATAAATCAATATTTACTTTTCATATAATTTTTTGGCCACATTGAAATCAACTGCACTCAATGGGTCATCAAATAAGTAAATTTGTGCATCACTGTACAAAGCTCTGGCAACACTCACTCTAGCTCGTTGACCACCGCTCAAATTAATTCCCTTTTCACCTATCAAAGTATGCTCACCGTTCGATAGAGATTTTAAATCCTTGAATTTTTTTATTGAATTTGATAATGTTTTTAAGAGAATTTAGAATTTGGCTGTCACTCACCTCTTCAAGACAGCAGACTTTGATTATTTCATTAAATTTTCTCTTATCATACGCTTTTCCAAATAAAATATTTTGTCTTAGACTGGCTGTGAAAATCCACGGCTCCTGTGGTACATAGAACACGCTGCCTTTAATATCAATGTCTCCTGATATTATTTTAAGTTCATCTAAAAGCGAAGTCAAAAGGGAACTCTTTTTTTTTAAATTTTATTAATCATTATTTTCAAACAGCAGACTTTTACTTTTCCAGCTCCCACTGAACCAATTATTGCTATCAGATCTCCTTGATGAGCCTCAAAAGTGATATTATTCAAAGTTAATGATCTTACATCCTTTAAAATTTCATATTTATTTTTTATTTTTTTTAATTTTATCTAAAAAATACTCACATGAGACCACCTAGCCTTTAGATTTCGTACTTTGATATGAGGATCATCTGCTTCTGATAGTTCATTTAATTTATATATCTCTTTTTCTAGCAAAAAATCCTTCAAAATAATTTAGTGTTTCAGAATTAAATTTTCAAAAATTGAAGAAACTTACTTGCATCCTTTTAATGCTGACTTTTGCAGCTATTAAAGTGGTAATTGCTTTTATAAAAAAAAATCCGAGTGAATTGCTTATTCTCATATAATAGCTCTTAATTTTAATTTAGATAAGAAAAACTATATTTTCTTATATTACCATTGCCAACACAATGTAGCTCGGTGTTAAAGGCCTATTAGCAAAGAACACAAAAAATGTAACACTGGTAAACGTAATCGCAGATGGAAGAATCAAATCAACTATGCCATTGAAAGTTGCGACCATAAATAACTTTTTTTGGTATTTCATTTCTTTTCTTTAGATCAATTTAAAAAAGATTTAATATAAAATTTTTTCGTTTTTACCCTCTTAACAATTCAACAGCTTTTCTGAATGGTTCTTCCCAACAGTACATTTTAATTATTTTGATTCCATTAAAAATTTCATTCACAAAATTAATTCGTCTATCACATTTTTTAGCAGTTATTCGTCTAAAAATGAAAAAAACTAAATAAAAAGATTTTTTTTATGATCCAAAATTACCTTAGTTTATCAATGACATTGCCAAGAAAACTTTGTAGAGGAATTGCCAAAAAAATAATTACCAAGCCAGATAAAATGCTTATGTCTATTGATTCCGCAAGAATAAAAATTATAATTGATGATTGAAGTGGAGCAATAATCAAATGAGGAATGAAATAAACTGAATATTCTACTCTGGTTCCGTCATTTGAAAGCATATTTATCAATTGGCCTCCGAGTTGGTTGTCTGCTCCTGACATATTAAGTTTAAATGCCTTTACAGCACAGATAAATCAAGATAATATAATAAATTTGAATGGTTTGTATACTTTTTTATACAGGAGGCCTGACGAAGCTAAACGCATTTTCATACCAATGCGCGTAAGTTCTAGAAAATATGGATGATGGACTACACAGTTCACAGTTACTCCGGCAGCAATGAAAATAGCAAAATATAAAGCTTCATTAAATGTGGCAGAGCCCTCGAAATATCTTAAAATTCTGCTAATCAAAAGTGGAAAAGACATTTTGGTAAATTCCTTTTTAAAGACAAAATTTGAATTTATAAAATTGAAAATTTTCTAGCTTTTGAGCTTACTTCGACAGCTAGCAAAAATGTCATAGCTATCAAGTTCAAAGTATGAATTCGGAACATTGCATTGAACAAACTTGGCTTTTGTCTTTTGAGTTCTTTATTCCATTCTCTTAAAATTATTTTATAAGAATCGGCACAATGCGGTCTTTAAAAATACCTTTCTAATTGATCCGTCAATAGTTTACTTTCTTCATCAGCAATCGGAGAGTATAAGTCTTCATCTTTCAGAGGTCTTTCTTTTCCCAAACTCAGCAATGGTGAGATCCAACTTAATTAATAAATTGATTTTATTACATCAATCTGAGCTATTTTAAATTTAATTTACTTTAAAAAGATTTTAGAAAGAAAGTTTGCCTCGTTCAATGGATTCGGGTGGTACTTTCTGACTCGTTCATCCATTTTCTATAATATCGACAAAATTATAAAATATTACAAATTTTTCATATCGTATGTTTATTTGCAAGAGATTTTTCAATAGAAATATTACATAATAGAAAACGTGAATTTGGAATTTCAGAAATGTTTAATAAAATTTTGCTCCATTAAATTAATCAATTTGGCTTTAGAATAAGGAAATTTTTTGGCGCAAATTTAAAACAATCTAGACATTAATTAAGCTTCACGAATAAAATTTGTAATTCCACTTTTTAATAGCTAGAGAATA
The DNA here is from genome assembly GCA_010279815.1 of Brachionus plicatilis. Lineage (NCBI taxonomy): Eukaryota > Metazoa > Rotifera > Eurotatoria > Ploima > Brachionidae > Brachionus > Brachionus plicatilis. Next base: position 1,216,351 of record QEOQ01000180.1, read on the forward strand.
CACTAAGAATTTATACAAAGAGATGATGATCTAACAGTTTTGTTTTAAAAAATTCATAATTTTTCAACTTATTTTGGTTGCTGGATTTTCCAGCGTCTAGAAATTTCATCAAGCTGTTTGGCCTCTCTGAAAAGTGATCAAACCATGCTTTCATTTTATTTTAATTTTCTATTTTTTTAAAGAAAAATCGTTATAGCCAAAATCCTTGACTTTTCTATCTAAATACTTAATCATTTAACTTTTTAACAAAAAATTTTATGTTTAAAAAATATAAACCTAATCAGCTGTATTCCAAATGATTATTTTCCTGAAGCTTAAAAATTAAAGATTAAATCAGTATTTTTTTTGATCAAATGATAAATTCTCTCTCGTTAAAAAAAGAAACTTAGATAAGAATTTTTTAGAAAAACTTTAAAAAATCAATTAATTAAATCAGCGTTTTTGAAAAAAAATAAATTTTCCATGAACCTTTATTTTATTTTTAAAACGATGTTAATTTGTGCAAGTTTTTTTTTTCAAATGTTTTTAATTAGTCTAAAATTTAAAATGCTTCTCAAACTTATGGAATATTATTAAGTGGAAATACTATTTTAAATGATAGAATTTTCTAGAGTTTTTTCTTATAAAATCATCTATGATAATATTTAACAGAAATTTTTTTATGTAGTTTATTATAATATTCGTCAGATATCTGCTGAAAATCAAGAAAAATCAATTCAATCCATTTATTTATCTTATTGATAATTAATTTAACTACCGAGGTTCGAACATTATCATGCTTTAAATAAATTGCATTTGTTTAGATGACGCAGGTTAAAAATGTTGACTAAATTTTTCATAAAAACCAAACAGATTTTTAGATTTTTCCTGATGCTGATGAATTTTAAATTTCAAATAAAAAATCTTATTTTGCAAACATATCAAAAAATATTGACATTTTTTTGATTTTAATTGGCATTTTTGACATTTTCCGAATTTCAATTTTAAATTAAATCATTATTATATATAAAAAGTACTGATCTTTAATGACCAAATATTGAACACATATTTTAATATTTGATAATAATTTTGGGCATTATAATAAATGTTTAATTAATTAATGAATAAAATGATTTGAGTGAGAACTACAAAATGATTTTAAAGAATTTGAAAGGCAGCAAAATGTAATCGGTCAATTGTAATTAGTTTTACCAATCGAAGAGACTTGTATCGAGTCGAAACAACAGTAAAAATTATGGGTACCATTTCCCAAACATTTTAAACATTAGCTTAATTTTTCATCAATCCTATCATCAAAATTTTTGTCAAATATTATTGCATTTTTTAAACTTTATTGTTTTAAATAAAAGCTGATTAGATTCAGAAGCATTTTTTTAAATGAAAAATTTAGAATAAAAAAAAATGTTTAATTTTTGATTATAATATTTTGTAGGTAAATTTAAATATCAGTTAATTAGTATTTTTAATTTAAAATCGGATGAGATGATTTACGGAGAAACTAAACCATGAGAATTTTAGATTAGACGTTGTAATTGAGCGAAATTATTTAGGATATTTGATTTGATTAATTAACTTAACCATAAGTATTTATGATAAAAAGAGGGTAAATAATTATTCAAATTATAAAATATGCATTAATATTTAATAATAAATTAATTATACGACAGCTATAATTACTTAAGTTTTGATTAAATACAGTATTTTTTGCATAAAAACGTTATTCAGTGATAATGTACAATGCTTAATACGTAATCTAATGCAAAGCTGTTCACAAGAAGGAGGCATTCAGTTCCTATAAAATGCTGCTAAAATTTAAACATAAATTATAAATATGAAAATAAATTAATTGTTAAATTAATTTTTAAAATATTTTATTTTATTTCTCAAATTGCCATCTTATGGAACAAATACGCCGAATAATTTACTATTTATTTTTTTTTGATTAAAATCTAAGAAACTAAGATACTCATGATGATGATCACATGATCAATATCTCATAAATTAAAATCTTAAAAAAAATGACAAATGAGTTTTTTTTTTTGTTTTTATTTCAATATTAAATGCTTAGTATTTTTATTTTTTTCTAATTGATCTTTATTTGATTTTTAAAAAATTATAATTTGAAAAATTTGAATTTACTGACAAATTTTTAAAAAATTTAAAAAAAATGCCCCTTTGAATGTCGGATCAAACGAATTTGTTTGGTTCTTTTAAAGACTATAATAGTGTGCAAAAATTGTAAATTTCAAAGACATAAGAATCATGTTGTTTATGGAAATAAAAAATTTAGAATACATTTTAAAAAGATCTTGGATCGTTATCTTAAAATTAAATACACAAGTCAATATTTTTTTAACTGTCATTTTTAACCAACAAATTCATTTATCAACTTCATTTTGATTTAAACTTAAAAGCATAACATTTCATGACTATTAGATTTAAAATGTTTTCCATAATTCTGGTGATTTTAACTCAAGTCAATTTTCATTTTTCTTTAAGTAATTCGCTTTTAAAGAACCCAATTAAAATTGAAAATGAATTTTTAATTCAATTCAATAATGGAGATCGAAGCGGAAATTTTTCAAATTTTTTCCACTACCATGATAGTCTATTTGTGACTGGTACAAATTATGTATACAAACTCAATCTTTTGAATATTTCAGAAAGAAATCCGAATTTTTACAGAGAAGTTTTTATCAATCCATCAAATCATTTAAGCAATAATTCGAAAAGACTAAAAAACCACATAAAATTGCTAATATTTAGAGAAAGAAGTCAAGATTTGATCATTTGCGGAACCAATCTAGGAAAGCCACATATCAAAGATTTGAATGTGAAAGACTTTTCCAGCATTGTTGAATTTGATGGTTTTTACCTTTGTCCTGGTGTTGAAGAATACAAAAATTTGGGCCATATTTCATATGAAAATCCAGGTAATTCAAAAGCCTCGACTCGAGGGCTAATGTATTCAGCTATTTGGAAAACAGATACCAATATTTACGGCGAATTTGCAAGATATGGAATTTACAGACAAGAGATTGATTTGGCAAGTAAAATTTTAAAAACTTTGCCTGACCAAAATTGGTTATGGGAACCAGATTTCATATCAATTATTGACCATCAAGATAAAATATTTTATTTTTTTACCGAATATTCAATAGAAGAATTTTCGTTGACTAAAAAAATTAAACGAATTTCAAGAGTAGCACGAGTATGCAAAAGTGATGAGGGATTAAAAAGCCAAAAAAATCCTAATTTAAACAATTTATGGCTAACTTTTAGAAAAATCAACTTCAATTGTGAAAATAAATATTATAACTTAGTTTTAGTTAAACAAGCTAAACACAAATTAATAGCTTTATTTTATGATGAAGAACAAGGTAGTATTATATGTGAAACTGGCTTGGAACAAGTAAAAGAAATGCTAGAAAATAAAAATTTTTGGATCAACAGAAATCATGTGATAAATAAAGAAAACTTTCATTTTTACAATGAAGACTTTGATTGTGAGAATATTCCCAAAGTGAACACCGAAATTCAATTCCACGGAAATAAAATTGGTGAGGATGAATTTCTCAATGAATTATCATTTGGATTTAGACCGAAATCAAATAGCCCAAATTACCAAGATCAAGAAATTTTAAATGAATTTTTGACCAAAAATACAATTCTTGACAGTCATCTCATAGCTTCTGTACTTTTAAAATTGCCCGTAAAAATTACATGCATTAGCTATGAAGATTATGGTGAAGAAATTTTTCATTTTGGAACATCTGACAATAATTTAATTTTATTAAAAAGAAACTCATCGCGATTTCTAGAGCCAATTTTGTTAGATTTAAGTCCTTGGATTAAGAATGGAAGTTTAGTTGAAATTCTGGTCAAAAAAGATAATGTTTATCTAGGAACTACTAATTCAGTATTTCAAATTAAATATAAAGATTTGTTTAAAAAATTTTGTAAATCAATTAATGACTGTTTCCAATGTGGAAAATTTTTTTTTTGTACTTGGGTCAACGATGCATGTGAATATGAACAGACAAGTTCAAAAAGTCAAAACTGTCTTAGACAATATAAAGAAATTAATTTTACTTTGGGAGAAAATTTAAAGTTAGAATGCATCGAAGGATACTATGGACAAATCAAGTGGAAAAAAGATCAAAATCGGATTGAACAAGCGGACCTCGATTACTTTACCAATAGCGCAGGTCAGCTTTATCTGGTCAATATGACAAAATTGCATTCTGGAATTTATACATGTGTTTCAGAATTAAATGAAGATTTATTAACTTATCAAGTCAATCCTAAACCAGAAGAAACTTTTCTGAAAGTTGAAAAAATTAATCAATCAACAGATCACAATTTTAAAAATTTAACTTCTTTTATAGAAAATTTTGAAAAGTTAATTGAGTTTTTTAAAAACGAGTGTTAAAAATAATAAACTTTAAATTGTGTTTATTTGTTTTTAATTTGCGACAAAAATAAAAATGCATTTTTCTTTTTAAAGGTTCAAAATTTTATCATATTCATTATTCCTTGATATAAAAAAATCTTCCATTTTAATATCTTTAAAAAAATACCTTTTTTAAATTAACATACTTTAGACTTTTTTTTAGTTTTTTTTTTCAAATGCAATAATTAAAAAATCAACACATATCAAAAAAGAAAAAAAACGATACCTGCTTTTTCAAAATAAAATAAATCAATAAAATTTTTAATGTGAGACAAATTTTTTTATTGATACATCCATTTTATGCCAAACTGATTTTTATTTGAAAGTTTAATTTTTTAATCATGTTAATTAAAACATCTTTATTTTTCGTTCCTCCAGAAGATAATGATGAATTAAAATAATGCTAGCGTCTTTATTTAAAAATTTTTGAAAAATTTTAAAATAAAGACTTTTCCTGTTTTATAAATATTTCATGGTTTATTAAGTCCTTTATTTTTAAATTGATTTTGAATATTTTTTAAAAAGATTGTTTGATATTTTTGAGTTAAAAAAATCAAATGTACTTTCTTAAATGTTTTAAATTATTGAAATTTTTATTTTTTTACTAGTATTAAAAAAGGTAAAATTTAAAGATTTTTGTTTTAAAATAATTAAAACTTACTCAAAGGATTTGAATATTGGGTGAATTTTTTTGAATATTCTAAATCTGCTTCGTATTCTTCCAACAGTGTGACAACGTATTTAGCCAAATCTCTAATATATTAACCCAACGATTTCAGACTTTTCCTGGTTTTAGTTTTTGAAAACAACCACAAACATTTTCAAAGTGGTCCGTGCCTAAAAACCTAAAATTCGGATTTTTTCCCTTCTAAGTTTTTAGAGTTTGATAATTTTTTTTTTGAAAATCTTTAAAATATTAAAAAAGATAGCTAGTAAAAAATAACTTTTAAAATCCCAATTCGGATTTAAGAACATGGTCGATGAATTAAGATATCTATAACATTGAATCGATTATATCTAGAAACAAAAACCCTATTTTAGGGCACGAACCTCTTGGCAAGTATATTCTACTAAGATTTATAGATTTTCTAATATGTTTTAATTCCAATCCTTGAAATTTTCTGTTAGAATAAATATTAATTGAATAATTATTTAAATTTTGAAAAAATTAATTCTAATTCTCCTATTTAAGTAAAAATTAATTTTGAAATTTTATACCCAAAAAATTTACTCCATTTTGGTTCTCGGTTTTCTTTCAATAAAGATTTTTTTATTTATCTATTTATTGATCATCTAAAACAAAAATTAATTTAAGTATCAGTGACATCAATGACGTTCTGAAAATAAAACGCCAAATTACAAACAAGAAAGTTCAAGATATGAAAATGCATAAATCATTTTTTTTTCTTATTTCTTAATAATTTATAGTAAGTTTAGTTTTCACGTTTCACTTTAAATTAAATTTATTTTTAAAATTTTAATACCATAGGCTTATGTCAGAAAAAGTTTCTATAGCGTTATGTTGAACTGTAGAGATACTTAAAACTGAATAACTTAATAACTTACTTATCATGCTCCAATGTGAAAATGTTTGGTCAATTTAAAATTAATGGAAGCTTAATTAATAGCTAGGAAATTTTTTGATAGAGTTCAAAAAATATTTTTTAAGTGTAATGAATTTCAAAAATATTGTACAAATATGAAAATTTAGTGAGATTCATTTCATTTCAGTAAATTCAATCAAACTTTAATAACTATTTAAAGAAAACTGGTAAAGTGATCCTGGAAGATATTAAAAAATTTTACCATTATAAAATGTTGTTTTGTAAAATATTTTAATATTTAATATTTAATAAAATTTTTATGACGTACAATTTATCAGGCGAATACAGAATTTCTAGAATTAATTAACTAATTTGCATTAAAGAGGTGTTTTTCTATAGAAACTCCCTTTTTAATGTTTAAAAAAGAACATAAATTTTTTTGTATTTTTTATTCGAATAAAAATGTTCAATTGAAATATATGCATTTATTATGTCAATATTAATAGATCAAGCTATGCTTGTTAATTTGAAAATAAAATTAAATTTGGATTGATTAAAATTATTAAATGATTTTAAAAGAATTATGGTACTCTGTAATTTTATTTTCATAAAAACAAAATTAAATTAATTTAGGCAATAAAATTTTTTGGTAATCCGAACTTTATTTTTTTTTTGGTCTAAATAAATTCCAGCTATTTAGTAAAGCGATTTGACAAAAGAAGTTAATTTACTTTTGATGTTAGCAAAATGTAAGTCTCGCTTGTGTTTATTTATGAAAATTATATTTTTTTAATTCAAATTTTAGTTTTTGGGTTTTTATGAAAAAATATTTTTAATAAAAAAATAAACGAGATATTTTTAGTGAATTTTTTTCGTCTTTTTTAATTTTTTTGTGATCATAGAAAAAATTCTCTAATGCAGAAAACATGATTTGCCCACACATCAATCATTTAATCGTCGCCTTGATCCTTACATGTTAACAGACACATTCTAGGACAATTTTTCTAACTTCTTGATCGAAACAGTTAAATAAAAATTTTTGATGCATATGTACAAAAAAAGAATATTAAGCAAACATACCTTTACAAATGATAGACATAATTATAATTATTTTTTTTTCTAAAATCACATACAGATAAAAATTTGATATTAAACAAAAATTTCTCTTTTCAAATTAAACTAATTAAAAATTCAACTTTTGGATGGTTAAATGTTAAACAAAATTTGTAACACGAGATAACATGGAATTGTTTTTATTTATAAAATAAACAGAGCACTCCATTTGCTGATGATATCTCATTAACATAAAAAAAAACTTGTATTTTGAACATAAAAAAGACTAATTTTTTTTGATAAAGGTTAATTGCTTAATTGCCGAAGCTTTTTTTGTTGGATTTGGTGATTAATCTCCCAACTTGCTGTTTTAAAAGTCGAGGATTCAGCTAGAATTTTTTAGATTTTCATCAAATTCATCAAAATGGATCAAGACTAATCGCCAAAATTGTCTGCCAAAATCATTAACATCAAAAAAAAAATTTTATTGAGCATGGTATCCGATCCATCATTTTTGACTTAAACCTTAACTTTAAAGATTTATCAGAAAGGCAATAATTCGTAGTAAAATAGCCGGACTTGTGATTTTAAATTAAAATAGTGAGGTATCGACGACTTAAACAAATCTAAACTCAACTTTTGATTAGATATCTGAAAACAATGATTAGATAAGCAGAATTTCATTTTGCATGAAAAATTTTGGACAAAATATCTCGTCATGCCTTTAATTAAGGGCTTAAGTAAAGGTGCATACGAAAAGACTGAATAATCTTTTTAATTTTTTTGTATTTTCGTGTTGGAATTTTGAGGATTAGTAAAATAGTTTTTTTTTATTGAAGAAAAATTTTAAAATTTTTTAAGTTTAAATTAAAAATCAACAACTGTGATCAAAAATTCAAGAAGTAAAAATTATTAAAAAAAAAAATATTATCTGAAAATAAATTCCAAAAAAAAAATTGAAAAATAGAATTTTTTTAATTAGACAATGCTAACAATTAGCTTAAGATTCTTTTCCGAGGCTAAGTTTGTCATATGATTTACATGTGATATATTTATTCAGCATAAATTAAATTTTGCATTCAATCACTAAATGTTTACTTGGCTTGAGTCGTCAACCAAATGAATAATTCGAGATAGTTATATTCCAAAATGATTTAAAGGATAAGTATTTTAGATATATCAGCATGGTTACATAATTTTTGGACACACTAATTCTCCTAATCCCGCATGAATTTTATCATTTAAAAATGCTTACTTATCTCAATTTTTTTCATGGTATTTAGATATTTTTTCTTACTTATTTTAATGTCAAATTAAAAATAAAAAACAAAATTAGTGTATGGTCAAATATGGATAAGATCAAAGTAGCAATACGTCTGAGGCCGTTTAATAAAAGAGAGGTATGAGCTGATTTCTTATTTTAGAATTAATTTTATTCTGTATTTCGTTTAGATCGCACTCGGCGCCAAAAATTCAGTAGCTATCAATGACAATCAGGTTACACTTAAGAATTGTTCCACCAAAGAGTAATTTAGACAATCGAAAAAATTTTGATTTGATATTTAAGAGAATTAATTTTAGAAAAAGCAGTCCAAAATCGTTTACATTCGATGCTTGCTTCGATTCTTCTTCTGAGGACAAACCTAATTATTCAAGTAATTTAAAAAGTTGAAATAAATTCTATGAAAAAAATTTCTCTGTTTTAAAGGGTCCAACTAAAATACTGACCCCCATTTTTTTTGCAAAGCAAAAATATTTTTAGAGTTTTAATATATCATTTAGTTTCAATTTTTCCCTATTTTTTGAAAATTAAACTGGTTTTTCTCCAAAATTTTTATTTTTTGTGAAAATTGAATATTTTTATATTTTTGAAAACTTGACCCCCCTACTGAGTCCCAACTAACTCCCATTTACCTTAAAGTGAATTTAACGAGCTTTCTAAAAATGTGCTTAGTTTTTCTCCAGGAAGTACAGTTTTTGAGATATTTTGAATTAAATAAAAGACCTTAGTTATTTTGAAATCGGATTTAAAAATTTTAATACGACATACCATTCGTTTAAGAATTTTCAAAGCTTGTTGACTGTTATGTTTGTTTTCTTAATTTCAATATTATTTTTAGCGAAAAAACTGTAATTTACTTTTAAAGAATCTATTTGGCTGTGGAATCATTTTTAAAAATTTTCTTTATAATTGGAAAAATTCAATTTATAATTTTTAATATTTGGTATTTTTTGTTTTATTAATTTAATAAAAAAATAGAGTCTATGTCCTAAATTTTTAATTACGTGAAATTTGAATGAGGCGAAATTTTTTATTTTTTTTATTGCTATCTTTTCTATTGAAATGATATATTAAAACTTTTAAAAATATTTTTGCTTAGCAAAAAAATGGGGGCCAGTGTTTTAGTCGGACTCGTTTTTAAATTGTTCATTTAAAAGAAATTTTCTAAAAAATTTTGAAATAATTTATTTTTCGTAGCTCAGCAAAAAATATATGAAGTTCTAGGAAAAGAAATATTAGAAAGCTCGATGGCCGGCTACAATGGCTGTATATTCGCCTATGGTCAAACTGGTAATGATAATTTTTGCTAATTTAGATAAAAACCTCAATTTTTATTATAGGAAGTGGAAAATCTTTCACAATGATGGGCACTGAGAATAACAAAGGACTGATACCTCGACTATGCGAAGACATTTTCAATGAAATAAATGAAAAAACGACTTCAAATCATTCATTTAAAGTTGAAGTCTCATACATTGAAATTTATAATGAAAAAGTACGCGATTTACTTGATCCCAGTGGTTCAAAGCTTAATTTAAAAGTTCGTGAACACCAGCTACTTGGACCTTATGTCGACGGTCTTTCTCATTTAGCTGTTTCTTCTTATCCAGTAAAATAAATTTAAAAAAAAAAAAAAACAACAAATTAATATTTATTTAAAATTTAGGATATTGAATCAATACTAAATGAAGGAAATAAGAGTAGAACTGTAGCAGCCACAAACATGAATGCCGAGTCCAGTCGAAGTCATGCCGTCTTTTGCATTAAAGTGTCGCAAACTATCGTTGACGAACAGAGCCAAGTAATTCATTCATTAATTGTTTCTAAATCAACAACAATTGTGTTCATACTATTTGTGTCGGTTATTAAAATCGAAGGCAATACTTCTGTATTAAGCAAAACTGACTTTTTATTCTCAGCAGACTTGAATGTTTTGTAAAGATGTGACCGATTAATATTTTGGCTAAGAAGATTGAAAAAATTTTTTTTTTGAAAATTTTCATTGTTCATTTTTTTTGAATCCAAACTTAATTTGGTCGAACTCGGAACTGTAGCTTCTTTTAGCCTTCGATAATCATTTTGATCAATGCATAGTTTTTTTCTCATTGTGTAGTCCACTTTGCGAACTAAAATGGATTTTTTTTTTCTTGACTTTCCACTTAAATTTTCCAATATTGATTTTAGGTGTTTATTTTCTGATTTAATACAAATAACAATTTTGTAAAATTTGTACAAAACATTTAGGACAATCACAATGGAAAAAAATATCAAAGCAAAAATGATAAAACGATTGAGCTTTGAATCAATGCTAAAATAAGGCACGAGCAAAGACTTGATAGAATAGGTTCCATTTTTTATTTCTTCACTAGGCAATATTTTATCTGGAGATTTGAAAAAATAAACTTTTTCCGCATAATTTTTCATTACTACTTTATCTATTCAAGAAAAAAAAAAATCATTTAAAATAATAAAATATTCACATTGATCTTTGAAAAATATTTAAATTAATTGAATTAAAATTTAGTTCAAATTTTTTTTTGTTTACAGTCTGTCAAGAAGAAAAATAGCTTTGTCATTTATTTTTGAAAAAAAAAATAATCCCTATAAAAGATTTTCCGCTCAATGCTTATTTTCTCTTGATTTGATTAGGAAATCTTATTTTTCTTCATTGTCTGGTGTTAATATTCCCAAATCCGAGATGTAAAGAAAAAAAATATTCGAGTGTTTTCATTTCTTTTCCAACTAAGTGCTCTTAACAATTAAATATTTCTACAGAATTTATTGAATCCAATTTTTATTTGACTGTCTTTTTGGTGGAAAAATTTTAATTTAAAAAATTTTTTTCCTCCAAAGTAGAAGAAAGAATGAATTTTTGAGAAGGTTGTTTTTATGGCTTGACTTAATATCTAATTATATTTTAATTATTATTATTATTTGTTTTATTAAACGCCTTAAAGGCGATTTAAAGTAATAAAAGGGAGCATTTTTAAGAATTGTTTGATTTAAAATTGAAGGGAACATATAAACCGACTTCACTACACTTATTTGTTCTAAACTCTAATTATTTAATAATAAATTGACAAAATTATACCACATTAGAAGAGAAAATGGCATACTTTTCGTCATTTAGTTACAATGCCTTTTAATAAACAATCTAAATCATTAAAGATAATTTTAAAGTTCACAAAAATCGTAACTGATATTTAATTTTGGAAATTTTTAAACAAAATTGTTTGACATTTCATGCAAAATATCTCTTACTTAAAAAGGAAACAAATATTCTGTTTAAAACGTCATATGTTTGCTAATTAATTTATTTTGTTACTTAGAATTGTTAGAACTTTTTTATTTTGTCATATTAATTGACACTCCTGGCACTTAAACTAATTCAAATATTTTTTTCTTAGATATCAGGCGAAAAAGTTAGTCGTATCAGCCTGGTGGATTTAGCTGGAAGTGAAAAAGTGTCGAAGACAGGCGTCGAAGGTGACAGATTACGAGAAGGGTGCAACATAAACAAGTCTCTTCACACTTTAGGTCAAGTTATATCAGCTTTGGCTGATAGTTCATCAAAAACTAAGCAAAAACACATTCCTTATCGAGATTCAGTCCTCACATGGCTTTTGAAAGTAGAAAATGGAATCAAAAATCTTGATTTTTATATTTTAATTTTAATAACTAGGACAGTATTGGAGGCAATTCAAAAACAGTAATGATATCGGCTATATCGCCCTCGATGGATAACTATGAGGAAACCTTGTCTACATTGAGATATGCTGATAGAGCTAAGAAAATTGTTAACAATCCAGTGGTCAATGAGGATCCAAATGCGAAAATTATTAGAAATCTGCGAGAGGAAGTTGAAAATTTGAGAAAAGAACTCGAAAAGGCCAAAGAACAAAATTCCGAATTTATTAATGATCGATTACAACAAAGCGAAAAGCTTTATAAGGAAATTTCTAAGCCTTGGAATGAAAAATTGGCTGAAACTGAAAAAATTCAACAAGTAATTTTGATAGTTAATTTAATGAGGTTGAGTGAGGGCTAAAGGACTAAAATATATGTTGATATAAAATATGGTATTAATTGAGTTAACAAAATTTTAAAGACCAAATTTAAAAGTATTAAATACATTTTAAAAAGTTCCAAAAATTTAAAAAATAATCTAACAATTAATTTATTTATATTTTTTCATCATAAAATTAGATTAAAAAGAAAAAAATATACATTGTGTTTTTTTTTAAATTTTTTTAATTTTTGGATTTATAAAATTGTACGAGATCATCATACTTTTAGATAAATTTGTGTCTACTACTTTATTTTTGGTCTAATATATTTTATTAGTTTTTTAATACTCCTTCATTTATTGTGAGAGCTTTTAAAAATCCTAGAAATTTTGGAATATTTCATATACAAAGAAAAAAAATAGCTAATTTTATTTAGAACTCAAGAACGCTTAATCCTGCGAAAAAAATAAAGGATAAATGTCTTTAATGTTAAGTGATTAAAGTTAAGTGTTTGACTTTAATCTTCTAATGTTGTCATAATTCTTTCTGAAAAATGAAAAATAAGCTAATTTAGAAGCATCTATCGTATTCTACGAAAAAAAAACGTTGATGGAAATTTTCCTAGTAATTGAATCATTAATTATTTAAATTAAAAAAATACTAGATTAGAGAAAAAATATTTTAGTCTTAGCATGTTAAACACAAAAAAACAGCTTATGAGAAGCAAAATTTGAAGAAAATTCAAAAATTTAAAATTTTTATATATTTTAATGAATTAATTAAGGATCTAAAAATATATAATCATTTTTAATTATTGATTTTGAAAAAAGAAAAGCTGATTGAGCTTCTTTAGAAAACTCGAAAATAAAAAAACATGTAAATTATTTAGAGGAGGAAAAAAAATCCAAATTAAGAATAGGAATGATTTTTACAGAAGAGATTATAAATAGACTGAGTTCGAGTAAAAGGTTAAATAGAAATTTAAATAAATATTTATCAATTAATTCTCTAATTTATGACATATTTGATTTTTTAAATTAATTTAAAATCTCGTTTATTATGTTAAAAATCGTTTGAAATAAAAGAAATCATTATTAATTAGCATTTTCTGTTATTATTAAAAATTAATAGTTGTCTATTTACAAAATCAAAATCAATTTTCAAATCTTGTTTTTCATTTAATCATTACATCCTTAATCTTTAAAAAATCACTCCAGGACCCTGAATTTTTTGAGAAATTTACTAGATAAATTTTTATACGAATTCAAAACAAATTAATAGATTTAAATCATATCAAATATTCTGTACAAAATTATTTTTATCAATTTATTCAAATTTATTTAGACCTTTTTTGGTTTTAGTTGAAATTTTGATCTTAAATGAAACTCAAAATTAGAAAAATATAAATTCAGAAAGATTAAATCCTTAAACAAATGGGGTTTGCATTTGCTTTAAAAATCTTTAACAAAAAAAAATCAAAGTTTAAAAGTTTAAAAATTTAAAAATATTTAAATTTATTTGAAAATTTCCAAAGGAATGGGACACAGTTTTGGAATCAATGGGCATTAGTGTTCAGTCCAGTGGCATCAAAGTCGAAAAAGACAAATATTATTTAGTTAATTTAAACCCGGACCCGTCTTTAAATGAATTGCTTGTTTATTATTTAAAGGTTGAAATTTTAAAAATTTAAATTAAAAAATAAACCAACTGTATTTATCATGTCATTTCAAGGACATAACATTGGTTGGCCGGGCAGACGCAGAAAATAAACAAGACATACAATTAATGGGTCCTGGCATTGCCGAACAGCATTGTGCTTTCTATTTTAAGAATAACCATGTGTGCATTGGCCCTATAAAAGAAGCAAAGTAATGGAAAAAACATGTCAAAAGATTTATTCTATTTTAATATTGTCTTAAGGACATGGGTAAATGGTAAAGTCATAGAGAGGGAAACAGTGTTGCATCATGGAGATAGAATAGTTCTGGGAATCAACCACTATTTTAGACTCAATTGTCCGACTGCTAGTGGTATTGATCGAATGAACCGGTCCGAGCTAGATTTTAATCGAGCCCAGGAAGAAGTATTGTTTAGAAATAAAAATTTGCAATCATCTAGCTGGATCGAGAACGAGTCGAACATTGACGATGATAAATCAAATTCATCAATTTTTTCTAGTAATTATGAAGATAATTTAGAATTGGAACTTGCTATCCAAAAACTCGAACAAGAGTATTCCAATACAAATTTTAATAATTCAAATTCAAATCACATATCAAGCTCATCATCTTCGTCTTCCATTAATCGAAGTTTTGGACTAGCTGACAGCAAATCAAAGACAAATAATAGTTTTAAAAAAGGATTAGATAGCCTACGGAATCAGCTTTTAAGAGCAAATTCTCTGTGCCGAGAAGCAAATTCCTTGTGCAAGGAAATGAATAAAATGCTTCGGTTTAGCGTCACTCTTGAGATACCTGCACATAATTTAACCCCTAATAGAAAGGTAAATTAAATTTTTTTGAACATTTTTTGTGCTTTTTTGATCAAGTTCTTGTAATAATTGCCTAAGTGCTAGTGTTGGCCTCCGGTCGTATCCCTGTCATCTTGAACTGGTTTTAAATGCGGACTTATATTTATTTGGATCAAAAACAAATTATTTAAAATATTAAATGACTTGTACATATATTTGCTTATTTTATATGTGTTTATTTAAGTAGAAAAGTTTTAAACTCTTTATGCAATACTAGTTCACCATCAAAGAGACTTTTTTCATCGAAAGGTTATCAATTTTGAAATGGAAGAAATAAAATTTCATCAGAAAAAGTAGAAAAAATAATGTTTTTATATGAAAAAAAATCATTGTTCAGTTAAAATTAAAGAAAAAAATTTTGGGTTTAAAAAAATCATAAACAAATAATTTTACTTATTTCTTTAAATTATAATACAATACATGTCATACTTAAATCTCCTTCTTTTTTTTCGGAAAAGACCTGTCACGGGACGGTCTTTCAGAGAGTCCGTTTGAATAAGACTGATCATTTGCAAACGGACGGTCCAAAAGACCGGCCTTTTCAGACCGTCTTTATTTTGGACCCTTTTAAAAGACTATCAATTTTAAATTAAAAAATTTCTGAGAATTTCAGTAAAAAACATTCATTTATCAGTTTTAAATTTGTAGATTTTAATCTAAAATACAAATTTTCTTTTGTTAATGAACAATAATTATTTGATTTTTGAAAAAATTTAAATCAAAAACAGTGTCTATTTAATTTTTAAAAAAAGAAATTATTTCTTTTAAATAATTTAAATTGTAAAAAATAAAATTTATTGTGAAAATCTAAATATCTACCTTTTTTAGTCAACTTTTATAAGTCTGAAAAGTAGAAAATTTTTCGAAATGGGGCTTAAAAATAATGATGATTTAATGATTCAAAATTTGTTTCCGGACCAAAATGGAAAAAAGAACCTACACAATTTTTTGAGAGTTCACAAGAAAAAAGGAAATTTTTAAAGGAAATAAAATGACGATTAAGAATAAAGTACAGTTTTTAATTTTTAAAAAATATACGTTTTCAGATTCTAATAGGATTCATATACATTTACATTATGATTGCCTAGAATATAAATCTTCTGTTAGCACCAAAAAGTGTGACGTGTTTGTAAAAAAAAAAATAACAGATAAAAAATATTTCCACTAAATAAATTGGATTTTGCTTTTCTTAAAATATTCTCTAGGCACTTGAATAACTTAAATCGCTTGAAAAAATAAGGATAAGTTTCTAAAGTCTTTAGAGTGCAAAAACTCTAGAGCCCAGAATTTATTATCAAATCATAAATAGAAAATTATTGCAGAGACAAAGTTTGGATGATACAAATTTTGTGCAGCTAGTAAATTTTATAGAAAAATTATTAGACTTGTTGCAAAAATTTATTGCAATTACATATTTTTTTTTTGTTTTTTTTTATTAAAATCCACAATGCCGTTTTATTTATATCATTGCGAATTTAAGTACAAAAAACAGGAACAAAATATAAAAAACGCCTGAGCTTTTATTCGGAGCGACCAAAACATATTCTGTAAATTGTAGCAACTGATACAACCTCTGAACCACCACTTTTAGTTGAGTTGGATATATAATATAATATTATATTCCAAATTTACAATTTTCTGAATTTTGCAAATTTATTGCAGAGTTTTGCAGAATAAGTTAACAATCTTTTGATAATAATACAAATTTAAATTATTTATTAATGTTTGTTTGTATATATATATATTGATACAGAATTCCCTGAATTATTAATCTTTAAAATAAAAATATTATTAATTCTGGGAACCCGAGTTATACGAAACTTAATAATAAATTTATTTAAAGCATTTCTTTAGAGGTTGATGAAAAATCCATCTCAGTTCAAAAGTATTCGATTGTGATGGATTTCTTTAATTGAATAACAACTATTCTTAATTGAAAATATTTTATTAAATTTTAAATTTTGATAAAAAATTTTTTAGTTCACATCTGGCCAAAATTTTTAGTTTGAACTATTTTATTGACCAAAAAATAGAAGAAATACACAGTCGGCAACAAAAATTTACACATTGCCCAATTAAATATAAAAAATTTAAAAGAGTGAATTTTAATTTAGGTATTCATTAAAAACTATTATTTAGATCTGAATTAGAAACCAGACTACAGAACTCACATTTTCCATTAAAATTCATACCATAATATTCTAAATTATCCAAATATTGTTCTAATTTTAAAAAAATTTCTAATTGTACCACCAAAACATCCTTCTCTGGCTCAAAAAATTGCATAAATCGAATTATACGTCTATCTGCTGATTTTTAGTTTTTTTAAGTAAAATTATGTTTAATCTATAATTTTAATACGACCCATTTCTTTGTAAACGATTAAGACAATGATTTAAGTTTAATTTTGTAATCAGAAATTTAGAGCATTCGTATTTAGTATCAAAATTTTTATTCTAAGTGAATAGCTTACTGCTATCTTTTTCATATCATAAAAAAATATGGGGAATCATTCCCTACCTTAAAACCTACCTTAAATCCTTGCAAATTACCCCGAGGTTCTGGTGTATAAATATCAATAAGCCTAAGAAACCTAGGACTCGGTTAAAAACCCAACTTTTTTAAATTTCATTTTCATTATAACCCAATGGCTTATAAAAAAATAGAAAAATAACCTTATAATTTCAACTATTATCTCAGTGTGCTTTATTTTAATTTATCAAATAGTCTCATAGGAAGAAAAAACTGAAAATTATGTAAGCTTTATATTCATGACAAAAAATGCTTTTTTAACTTTTTTTGATTCCATTATTCTATTAATTTGTATAATTTTAGAAATCACAACACTTAAATCCCAATCTAAAATTACGGATCTTTTTAGTAAAGCCAACTAAATAAAATAAATAATTTTGATATTATCGCTAGTTAAAATTTTAGGTTTTGTGAAGTTCAGTACAAAAGAAGAAAACTTTTTTAAAGTCAAAACTTTTTTTCTAAAAGTTTTGACTTTAATTCTGTGAATGCAGAATGGTGCAGCATTCAAAGTTGCATGAACTTTAAAAGTCTGCTAGTGATATGCAAAATCTCTGCAAAATGCACTACCCTGCATTATATTGAAATTTAATTTCTGATAAACTCTGACAATTTAGCAGACCTTGATATTTGATGCAACTTTGACTGTTGCACAATGTTGCATTTACAGAATTAAGTTTAAACCTTTAAAAAAAAATAATTCAATTTTTTTACATTTTATTTCGCTATTTTTATCATTTTGTACTGAATTTCACAATATCATTTTGTATTAAATAATTTTTAATGTTTTTTATTAATCAAGTTTTAAATTGTTTTGAACGATCAATTTTCAAAATTAATATTCCCTTTAATATCAACCCTTAAACATTTTTATATTCTTTTAAGGAATTCTTTAAATCATATATCTATTTATTTGTTTTCTTACATAGATATAGCTATTTCAGAATAATATAATAAAAAAAATCAAATTAAAGTTTAGTTTATTTTTTTTTGTAAGTGAAATAAAGAAAAATAAGCAATTAATTAATTAATTAATCATTGTGTCAAAATATGAGTCAAATTTTTATTTTCAAGTTAATATTTACCGTCAGTTAACTGACCGTGGAAATTTTTTTAACTTTATAGTTAGCTAACTTTTTCACATCATGTTAAACGATTGGGTCCATTGAAAAAAAAATTGCTGTATTTTTAAATGTTTAAATTTGGAAAAATTAACAAAAATTATTTCAGTAATGCAAATTTAGGAAATAAATTTATTTCAAGTAATATTAATTAAAAAATATTAAATTGCCATCAAAAATCAAATAAATCTGACACGATTGTCACAAAACAAAAATTTTAATTAATTATATTTAAGCCTGATGCATTGCTGTGCGAACCTGCAATAGTGGTCAAAAACAAATCACAGGCTCTAGTTGATGGTGAAAAGCCGAACAAAATTGTAATTGATTTAGAAAAATTTTCCATTTATATCTACGAATTGCGCGAGTCCTACTCGGAGCGAACCGGTCAAAACATTTGCTCAAAGGACTCAGATTTAGATCCACGAACACCGGACATATTTACCAAATCAGACTCATACTACCACAATTTAATCGGGGTAGCCAATCTTTTCCTTGACGTCATCTACCAAGACTTGCCAATACCTTTTGAGTACGACTTGCCTGTAATAGATCAGCAAGGTCAATTAGCTGCTCGTCTTAGAGTTTCCATTGAGCAGTTGCGCTTGGACTCGGATTCCGCCACTAATTCAGAAGACTCGGAAAGTTTGCAGTCCGAAGCAAGTGACAAAGACTCGGATTCGGTGGCAAGTCGGAGACATTTTATAAAAATTCGCTTCACCATTCTAAGCGTCCATGATTTAGCTTTGCACTTGAACAACTTGGTTTTCTGTGATTACCAGTTTTGGGACCAAAAAGCAGTCATTGTTCCGTCAGTTAGCTCAAATGAAAAATCATCCACTGTCAACTTTAACCACACAAACGAATTCACTGTGGAAACAACCGAAGAGTTCATGGATTATTGTCAGGACAAGGCTCTTTCCATAAAGCTAATGGCACACAGACACAAGCTAGACGTGAACCAAAGCTCGATTAAAAATGATCTAGAACTAAACCAGTATGTCAAATACCAATGTTTGATCGACTCGTGGAGCGAGGTCAGCAAATCATTTGAGTTCAAAGTAAAAATATTGGAATTGAACCATGAAGGCAAATGGCGGCCAGTTCACATAAAACAAAGTGAAATGGTCAAAACGGGCGGAATCTACGAGCTAAAGCAAGGCCAATCGCGACAAGTGAGTGTAAGTGTGGTGCCAGTTGGAAAAAGCTCAGCCATATGGTACAATGGTCTGCTGTTCAATTTGGAAGCGCACAAAATCGACAAAATTAGCATGGGATGCATCATTGGCACAGACATAAGCGCTTCCTCACTCGATTCATACCAAGAAGTCGATTTGGCCAGGCTGAAAGAAAAATGTCACCTTTTACTGCAAAAAAGAAAACAATATCTTCAAACTCAAATAAAACAATTGTCCGACGAGAATAGCAGCGAAGAAGAAAAAGAGAGATGTGAAAGCTTGTACAATCAGCTGGTTGCTCTGGGCGACGAACAAGCTGCTGTTGACGCACCATTGGAAAACAGCCATTTGCCAGGATCCACTATTCAATGGAATCCGGATGCAGGCATGGAAAAACATGTGCCTGTCATGTTTTTAGAGCTGGATGACGAGCTAAATGAGAGCTCGGAGTGTGCGGAAAGCGATGCGGACTCATCGGACAATGATGAATCAAGCTATGGGTCGAGGAAAAAAATCAAATGCTACAAGACATGTGGCGATGAATGTTTTCTAAAAAACGAGAGTAAAAATGCTTCGTTTATTTGTTTGAAAATTGTTGGCTGGAATGATTCGAATCAAGTGGAAATGGTCGACTCGAATCAGCTAGGAGAAGATTTGAATGATTCGGATGGTTCTAGCTTGAAGGCTGTGGCACGATGGGACTCCACTGAACACGCATCTTTCGATCTCAATAAAGAGACTCCTTTGGACAGACTGGTCTATTTGACAGTCAAAATAAATCTTAAATTAAAGCTGATAAATGCGGAAAGTGTTTTGGGTGCCAGCAAACCTGACAAATATGTGGATTTAATTTTGCGTAAAAGGATTTGTGTGTCCATATATTCTTCATCGAATTCGAATCCAAAACTTATAAGTATAAATCGAATAAAAGGTTTTTTGGGCTCTAGCACTTCGTTGAATAAGATTAAGCTAAAAACGGGCTTTGGTGCCACTGAGATAAATGCAACAGGAATAACCTATAGGCTGGTTTCAAATGTGCCCAAATTGATGTCTGAAATTGAGAACAGAGAGAGCTTGGCAATAAAGGCTGCCATTTCTGTGACAGAAAATTTAACTAGCTATGGTGATAAGTCGAACAAAATGGCTGACGATGGTTCCTATCATTTTGAGCATTATGCCAAAACAATCGAAGCTGTGGAATCAATTCTTAAGCGAGATCGAATCCAACAGCAACTTGAGCTTAAAAAAGCAATTCTTAATCTAAAAAAAAATGGACATTCTGCCAATGGAGAAGACTCTCATTCAATGAAAACAACTTTCAGTGTTCCAAATCTCTTAAAAAGGGTAATTTTACTAAATAAACCTCTTATTTATTTTTGATTTTATAATAAATAAAAATTTGTTTGCTAATGCAATCAAATAGGTTAGAAATAAATACAATTTAGTGAATTTTATTACATTAAATTTCAGAGTTGTTCAAAAGTCATGAAGTCAAAGTCAAGCCAAGTCAATAATCTTGAAAAATTTTTTTTTTGAAAAAAAAGTCATTTCAAAGACTTTGAAATAAAAATGGCCGCCGTCAAGTTAATCAAGTCAAGTCACTGACTTGACTTTGAAAAGACTTTAAAATGACTTCTTTTTTTACTTTTTCACAAGTCTGTTAAATTTATATAATAAAATAAAATGTTTGACAAAAAAATTAAAAAATATTTACTAAAAAATAATAGCTTTTGTTTTTTTTTTCTAAGAAAAGTTTGACTTAATCGTCATGCCAAATTTAAGTATTATCCAACCTATTGAAAATTACCATGTCAGAATACTTGATATAAAATTAGAATTTAAATACCGTATTCCCTCGTTCGATTATGCGGTACCACAAGTTAAGACACACCTTTGGACCATGCACCAAAATACATCTCGCCCATGCTTTAATATTTTTAACTTTGAGCGCATGCTCTAATAGCTTAATCACGCATTTAGGTCGGCATCAAACACTGAAAGCCTTGGTTTAATGCGTCATCAAGACTCGTTTTTAAATTAAAAAATGAAAATATAAAAAATTTTATTTCTTAATTTTTGGTGCTGGACCAAATGCATAATTCAAAAAAATTATTTTTTATTTTTTATACGAGGGAATACGGTAGATGTTAATATTGGATTTTAATTTTTTGAGTGATGATTAAAACAAACAACTAAAAACCAAAAAAGTGAAGCTAAAAATTCAAACATGGTCTCAATGAAGCAAATAAAGTGGCAACACGAACTTGGTCTGCAGGGTTTTTATCAAAGTTGTTCAAAAGTCCAAAATTAAAGTTCAAGTCCGGACTTGGTGGTTATTGTGGCGGCCTAGTTATAGTTAAAGTCAAAGTCACTAAAAGTTGGAACTTGGACTTGACTTGAGACTTTTAAAAATCTCTGGTTTTTATGCTAAATTTAAACACAGTTTTTGAAAGTAAAATATATATTTGAAAAAAGTAATTCAGTTCATTGATTGTCAAAAAAATGATAGAATTAAATAAAATTAAGCAAAAAAAATTTAGAGCAAAGGAATTTTTATTAACATTGTAAACTATTACTATAAATATTCATTCATTAATTAATTTTCTGCTAAATTGATTAAATAAATGATTAATAAATGATTAATTAAAATCTTATTTGAAAAAAAAAAATAGAGTTAATCAAGTTAATAATTGTATAACATAAGTCATTAAACTATTCTTAATGTTAATAAAAAAGAAAATACTTTGATTGTTTCAATACATTTAATAAATATTTATTTGTTTGAAATTGAATTTTTTTATAATTTTGTAATTTATTTGAAGTTTCTTTTAAAAATCATTTAATAATTAATTGAAATTTTAGTTTTTTTTGACTATTTTTATGAAAATAGAGAACTAGGAATTTTCTTTTCAAATTCTTTTCTTAAATCTCTATTTAATGCAAATGATTATATATATTCAATTTTTTCTTAAACTTACTAAATTAGTTGCTAAAAGGGGCAATATTAAACCGTCACTATTTTTAATGGAAATCGTCACTATTTTTATTAATAAATATAAAAAAATATACATGCATACTTTAAATAATGATACTCAATCAGACAATAGACCTTTTATATAAACCACTATCTCTTTTATTTTTGTATATCTCTAATTATCAATTTAATATATTTTGATCACTAATAAAATTCTTTCTTGCGTAATGTTCAATTATTTGTTTTCTTATTCTATAATACGTCATCTTTATAAAATTGGTACTTTAAGCCATTTTTTTTGGTTTAACTTCTGTTAATAATAGTTAGGTTTTTATTATAAATAGTGATGATTTACAGAAAAATTAGTGATGGTGTTTTTATAAAATAGTGACGAATTTTTTTTTAAATAGTGACGATTTCCATTTATAATAGTGATCATTTTTATCAAAAATAGTGATTAAATTTAGTGATGATTTCTATTTAAAAATAGTGATAGTTTAAATACCGCCCTTGCTAAAATACAGACTTGTGCGTAAGTCAGTAAGTTAAAGTCAAGTCAGGGACTTTTTAGAATTTTTAAATAAACAATTTGCTCAAATCACAACTTATTTTTTTATGAACAAAGTCATTTGACTTGACTTAGAATAATTTTTTTTGGGAAAGTCAATAAAAAATGGGGAACAAGTATCCAATCCTATTTATGATTCTTTAGATTTTAATATTGTTCATATTAGAAAATTAATTAGAAGATTTTTTATCAAATTCCTTCGAGAATGAAGATTAAATTTTTTGAAATCAAGTCAATTCAAAGTTAAGTCAAGTCAACTGATTTTGAGAAAAAAAATTTAAGTTTAATTATTCACTTGACTTTAAAATGACTTAAATTTTTGACTAACGCACAAGTCTGCTAAAATTTGACATTAAAATGGATATTTTTCAGTTAAAGATTTTGTTCATAAAAAATAAGTTGTGATTTGAGCAAATTGTTTATTTAAAAATTCTAATACAATAAAACCTATGTTCCTTGTCAATATCATTGAGTCATTATTACTCTTATTCTATCTAAGTAGATTCCTTCAAGACATTCTAAAATTTAAGGGACACGTAAAAATCTATTTAAAAAATTAAATAAGTGAAATAAACTGAAATGAATTGGTATTATATATTATTTAAGTCCTTTAGAAAAAATTAAAGTTAAAAAATTATAAAAAATAGTATTAAAATATAAAAAAGATAAATAGTATAAGAAAAAAAAAACATGTAAAAGTTTAAGCTACACGACTAAAGTCTAATTTAAGTACAAAATTATAGATTGATAGCTTTGACCTTGATTAACCAAGTATGATAATAAAAATTAAAATTACTTATTAATTAGCGTATTGTTCAAGCATCTTACAAATCAAAAACAATCAATATATACTTTTTACAAAAAATTAAAAAAAAACTATTGTCTTTCAAAAAAAATTTAAAAACTAATTCATTTTTTATTCAATACAATTTTTATTTAATAGCAAAATGTTAATAAAACCATGTTTTTATCTGTAATTGCTCCTAATTTTTAGCTTTGTAAAATTGCTAGACTTGATTAAGGATAAATTTGTCATAGCTTAAATTCATTTGTTTTAATCTTTTTTCACCAAACCTAAGTATCTTTCGAGTATTCGTGTGCCAAACAAATATCTTGAATAAAATTTTAAAAAATTAAATTTGAAACAAAAATAAGCACCTACTCTTGTACAATTTTGAGCTTTCGGTTCCAATTCATTGATACTCACTAGATGGGAAAGCAAATGTGACTCTTGCATTCCGCGCAAAACAAGATGTGAAAATCGCGCTGAAGGATGTGCAAGCAACAATTTTAAATTTACCGCAAATCCTGCCATGTCTATCGGAAACGGTCTCTTGTCACCCCAAGATCTAAACCAGCCAATAACTTTATTATTTTTACAAATGGGCCTTTCATACATCAGCTCTCCGACAAATGCCACTGGCCAAACTGACACTGTTTTTGTGTATCTCATTTCCTCGAATAGTCTAATATCATAAGTGTTATCATCATCCGCAAAATAAACAACACCACTATGGTCCAACCAGTCAGAATTCTCTCTCAACCATTGAATTCCTTTATTCCGCTGCAGAACTCCCCGTGGCTTGCTCCATGATTTTTCCGAAGATTGTACTCTCCAGTCATCCGGGGTTTCTTCAGACAGATGAACAAAGCTCATTTCGGATAATTTCAAAAAGTTTTCTATTTTCCTGGTCTTAACTGCTGAGTCCTCTATCAGAATCCAGACAATTTTGGGCACTAACCAAAGAGTGTTTCGTAGCCTGGTCAAATCGGCCAGTTGTGTTTCTACGCGATTATTTGTCGGGGTGATTATATAAATGATGGGCAATTTGTCGTATTTTTCATAGAATTTTAGAGAGTAAATTATTGGAAAAGAGATATTGTGAAATTTGTCAAAAAAAGAGTGTAGAGATTCGAATTTTTTGTGCAAAATTTCATACTTTTCTTCGGCCTCGTACAAAGAGAGATATACTTTTAGGAAATTTTAAATTTTTTATTCAACAATTATTAGGTTTAGGGTTTACTTACAATTTGTTATAAAAATAGTCAAAAATAGAAAAAATGCGATCAATAAAATGATTTTGTAAAATTTTCTTCGTGAAAGTCTCATCAGTTCTATGCTTTATTTGACTAACTTGTTTAAAAGGATTTTAAAAGACAGCTGGACCGTGTTGAAGTATTTTTAAAAGTTCAAATATGCCAAAGAAATCAGAACGGTACTATTAAAAATAATTTGTCAAAATTTTTAAGTAGCATAAATGTATCAAATTTTAAATAAAAAACGACTTAAATTTTGTCTGACTAAGAAAAAAATTCAAAGGATTATGTAGTTTTCATCAAATTTTTGATTTTTTTAATTTTGTTAAAAAAACTGAATTTTTTATTGTTCCTTAACACAAGAAGCACCAAAACGAGTCATTTTGACTCGTTGTGAAAATTAAGGAATAAATCATATATTTTATGCTCAAATTTATTTAAATTATTAAATTAATTGAATAAAAATAGTAAATTAATAAATTTTAGTCTATTCTTAGGCTTTATAAAATATCCATGGTCAATCACACTTTTTACAAATACTTTCTATTTTTTTTTACAATATCTACACCCTGATTTTTTTCTATTTTGAACAAAAATTTGTCGCTTTAAAATTACCACATAAACGAATTTGAACAAATTTTTTTTATTTGAATTTAGAGAGTCATTCTTATTTTTAATGCTTAAAAAAAACTATGCTCATAAAAAAAATACTTAGATTTTAGCGGCCAAACACCGAAAAAATAGTCATTTTGACTCGTTGGTGCTTCTAGTGTTAACAAGTCTAAATTTTTTTAAATTCAAACATTTTACGATGAAAATTGATAATTAGGATATTAAGGCAGCGATGGCTTTTAATTTATATATATAAATAAAATAACTTTTTTTTATTAGAGCTTTGGTAGCATAAAAAATTTGAGCCATTATTATCAGAAATCGACGCCCGAAGAAAAACAAACAAGACAGCAAATCGATTTTGTAAATACAAATCAAACTAAACCGGTTATTCATTCACCAAATTTGGTTACACATGAAGTTAAAGTTAAAACAAGTAATTATTTTTAGAGATTTTTTTCTTTTTCAAAAATATATTCTGATTCAGTACAATAAATCTAAAATTTATATATTGAAAGAAATTTGAATAGCGTTAGGTAAAAAAAAACTTGAAAAATTTGCAAATTGATTTTCTTTTGCATTTTTAGTTACGAAAAAATCAAATTACAGGAATCCTTTTACCTTAATATTCAGATTGGATCAGCACTGATTAAATTAAATTTAAAAAGCCTGAAATTAAGATATTTTTTTATTAATGAAATATTTTTCATATTTATTAAAACTATATTCTTTGTTTTGATTCAAAAATCTATTAAATTTTCAAGAGTAAAATTAAAAATTTCTTCTAAAAATTTGCCATTAAAAGCTGCCATTAATACTTACTTAAATTTGCCATTAATTATTATAATTATCTAATAAGAACTTTGATTATAATCCTTTTTAATGATGAAGTAACTTATATAAAAAAAAATTTTATTTCAAACTTTCATAAACTTCAAATAAATCTCTTACTATTTATTTTTTATCAGATTCAATATTTAATCTAATGGCAAAATTTGCGAACTTCGCTAATTTTTCTTACCCTTTAAAATTACTATACTGTACCTATTTCGAAAATTTCTTTTCCAAAGCCATTCATTTTTCGTATTTGAATTTTTGCTTTTTATCTAATATCTAAGTCGTAAGAAATCTAAAGTTTTTCAAATTAAATTAGAATTATTTTATTTATTAACTATGTAACTATTTTTTTAAATGATGATCATTGAAAAGAGGAGCAATTAATTTTTTTTTTGATTCAAATGTTTAATTTCTTTCATTTCTTTTACTTTTAATACTTAATTTTCAATTTTAAAATTCTTCAAAATATTTGATTTAAGATATTAAGCACATAAACAAAATATTTTGATTTTGAAATTTTTATCACTTTTATTCTAAATTGAATTTTTTCGCGATCCAAAATAAGTTGTTTTTCAATTAAAAATTCTCAATTTTTATTAATTAGAAAGTTAGAAATATATGTGTCTTTTCGTAGGCTGATTGATATTTTCTAAAAGAATTCTTATTTCAACCGCTCAGTATTTACGATTTTAAATAATAAAAAAGTATATTCTAGCCTGGTAAATTTTATAAAAATTATCAGTATGTTTGAAAATGCACTGACTTGATGAATTTTTATTCAAAAAATTTTTGGCAATAGAACTTTTTTAATCAATTAAATCAAAAATTAAACGTCATATTAATAATTTAAACGGGTGTATTTTTATAGAATAAAGAGTGAACATTTAGAAATTTTTTGAAAGATTTGAAAATTTTACTAGATGTTTAATCACTAACTTTATTTTATTTATTTTTTTTTTAAATTTCGATTATGCAAAAAAAAATCCTTCTTTGTTGGTACTGTAATTTAAATTTAAATAATAAAAAAATTCAAAACAAAAAATATTTGAATAAGTTAAATTTTGATTTAAAAAATTTTATATCATCATTTTATTGAATCGAAAAATGAACTAAGATAAATTCTTAGGCGGCTCGGAATTAAAAGGGTCTTGCCTGTAATGTGATCAGTGACTTATGTCACTTTTGTGACCAGATTTTTTAATTTAAAAAATAAAATTTTTTTTTTATGATTTTTTTATTTTCGTAACCGGTAATAAAATTTATGTGACTATGGAAAAATTTACATGTAACATAATAAAATATTATCAGATTACATTAACAAAATTAAAAAATTGCTAAAAAATTGCAATTTCAAATTATATTATTATATTTAAATTAAAATTCAAATTACTTATTACAAATATTCGTGACCAACATTTTTAATTATTTTTTTGGTTAAAATCGAAAATACTTTTACTGGTCACATAACAGGCAAGACCCAAAAATAAAATTATTTTAATATTTTGTAATTTCCTATTTTTTAGGTCATTTAAGTAATTTGGCCAAAGATCTAAAGCCAGTAAATGTTTTAAAAGACAAGAATTTTCAACAAATTGAGACTACGCCAGAATCAAAGAAGACAATTTCAACAAAAGAAAAATTAGATTTTAAACCGATAGTAGATGATGACGAAAATATTCCAAGACGCAAAAATGTCGACAACAATTTGGTGTTCGAAATGCTCGGGAAAAGTAAGAAAGAAGAAGCTTTGCCAAAAGATCAAGACAATGATCACAATTCGCAACTGAATTCCAAAATTTTTAATGAACTTGAGAAAAATTTAAAAGACATAGAAGAAAAATCGAATTCATCATTTTCGCTCAACTTTCTCGAAGAACAAACCAAGTTAATTGGTAAAAACTCAGAAAACCAACAAGATCAAAGTATAGGGTCCAGTGATGCCAAAACTGACCCTAATGATATTAAAACTGATTCAAATTCAATTAATGGTGGATCAATGCTCAGTCTTAACTCAACAAATTCACAGACGCCAAAATCAAAATCATCTGGTGCTTTCACAATTGAAGAATTACCTGAATGGGTCAAGCTTGAGGCTCATGTTATTGTAACTACAAAGACTGTAATGAACAAACGAGGCCGAATTAAATTCATTGGAAAAACAAAATTTGGTAATGGAGTTTGGATCGGTGTCGAGCTTGAGGATTCTTTTGGAATTAATGATGGTTCAATTAAGGATATTAGGTATTTTACGTGCCCAAAAAATAAAGGAGTATTTGTCAGGCACGATAAATTAACCCTAGTTGGTAATAGAAATATTTATTAGAATTTTAAGCTTGTAAATTTTTTTTTGTTAAATAATAAATTTTTTGAAAATTTTCGATTAAATGATCATTCCATCTAAAGCAGTCTTTTACTTTTATTGAAAATTTCGATGCTCAGAAATTCGGAGGTTTTTTTGTCTAATTTATGGAGCTTTAAATTTTCTAATTAATTTAAATGTTTAAATTTCGAATATTTTTGTTAAAGGTTGGTTTTTTTATTTTATTTTTAATTCAGCGACAATAACAAAAAATAAAACTCATGAAAAAATACGAAACTATTTTAATTATTTTCAGTTCATTTGGCATTAAATTATTCAAATAATGAAAAATATTTTAAATAAAAAGAATTTAAAATCTATTTTTTTTGGTCCATCTGTTCTTGTTTTATTTCCGCACGAACCCGTACGATGACAATCATGTTTTTGAAAATAGATTGACGCTGAGTGTATTTTTTCTGGAAATTCAATTTTCTATCTAATTACCAGAACATGGTATAAACCTCGCAATAAATAATTATGTAACTAATTAACACAAATTCTTGGAATTTTTCTTTTTATGATTTTAATTCGAATAAACATATTGTTTTGTTAGGAAAAAAACCCTTTAAAAGAAACAGATTTACTTTTAATTGTTCTAAGAATTGAATTTTTTTGGTTGAGACCATCTAAGACAATGGTCAATTTAAATGCCTTCACGATCTAATAATTTTGTATTCATGACAGAATTGTCTAGTCAACTTTAAAAAAAAAACAAATTGATCTTGGGATGAATCCTAATAATTAGATCAGTCGAATCCATTCTTGTCAAAAGTATTAGCATTAAACCAACCAGGCGTGAATTGTAGAAATTTAATGAGTGTTCATTAAAAATATGGGCCTTTATTTAAAAAATTTAGTATCTCCTCTAATGTGATAAAAAACCCATTAAAAACCTTTTATGACATCAAAAAATGTCCACCATCTATTTTTAATGGCGTTTTTTAAAACTTAATATCAATATTAAAAATATGTGTCGGGTATATATATTTTAAGCTTGTTTTTGCCACAAGGCCACATACTTTATAATTTTAATTGTCTAAATGTATTTTTTTAATCCTAATACAATATTTAAGCTTTAAAAATTTAAAAATTTAATTTTTAGTTAGAAATTTTAGGACTTATTAGATGTCTGATTTCAACGATATATTTGGTTACAAAGTGTACAAGCCACCACCGGAAAAAAATATGTAATTTAATAAAAATGATTATCCAAGAAAGTTTTTTCTTAACTTCAATCTTAGCCCAATGATTCAAGATTTGAACGTCGCTGGTGAAGTCATTACTTTGATCGATCCAAGTGCTGATGTAATTCAGGACCCAGCGGTGCAGAAAATTTTTCAAAGCTTAGACGGAGAGCGAACCGTGGTATTTATGATATTTAATCTTTTTGAAACTAGTCATTTACAGTTTTTATTTTCATCTCAAGAAAATAGAGGATTTACCACCAGATGTCAGATACGATGGTTGGAACAAAAAAGCCCAATATGATAACCAAGTAATAGTTAGAGGTAGTGGCAGTCGTCAAAATTTACAGCCAAGACTTCCAGTTGTAGAGAGCAGTTTACTCAAAGATGATGGCAATAGTGAAAAATATCACAAGGAGGCTTTGAGACAAGCTCAATTGACTGCACAAAATACTAAAAATTCTGAGCTCGAATTTTCCAAACAACTCCAAGAAACAAAAATTGCTTTGGAAAAAGAAATTCACAGACAATTGGTTGAGCAATTGACTCTCAGAGCCCAGAAAAAGTCCGTAACACCAGAGCAACAAGCTTTGATCGAAAAGTTATATCTAGACTTGAGGTTAATCAACCCGGAATTAGCTTTTGCTACTTTAAAAGCATCAGCCACTCTGAGTCAAGCTCCGCAACAACCTCCTGTCCAACAAATACAAAGAGCACCACAGGTACAGCAACAAGAACATTACACCGAAAGATCAGCTGCATCACATTCCACTCGTCATTCGGAAAAAACTTCCCGACGAGAAGAAAATCATCGAGACCATTACTCTTCCAAGCATGCCAGTTCCAAACCAGAATCTCGTCGATCTGAAGCTCACCAATTAGTTTACAATCAAGGCTCAATAGTTAATGCCAGAGATGAGCCGATTAGAATCAGAGTGCCCAAGTGTTCTACTAAAACAAGCAAATCATCAAGAAAATAGATCTAAAAATTTAATTTAAAATTTAATTAAATTTTAAATTAGAGTAAACGTTTTGTTTTTTTTTTAATGTATGATTCGGCTTTACCATACTCACCCATTTTTTTAAGTAATGATTTATAAAATAAATTTTCAAAAAGCATTTTTATTCAAACTTTATTTAAA
The DNA here is from genome assembly GCA_010279815.1 of Brachionus plicatilis. NCBI lineage: Eukaryota > Metazoa > Rotifera > Eurotatoria > Ploima > Brachionidae > Brachionus > Brachionus plicatilis. The sequence continues at coordinate 1,247,764 of QEOQ01000180.1, forward strand.
ATTGATTGTTTAGAAATAAATGAGACAATTTATTAAAAAAAAGACTTAGTAAGGCGATTTTCTAGAACTATATCTGTAATAAATACCGTAAATTATAACTATAATTCCAGCTAAACCGCATAGACTAGGCCATAGCAAACTGTTCACGTACGAAGCTGTGCTGTATGTTAATCTTAAAAGAGCATGTTCTTGACCATCATCATAATAATAATCTGATTCTAAAGAATCAACATTGAAATAGCAGGAAAATGTATCTCCTATATTTCCATATTTTCTACGAAATCTATTTACATCCTTTTCATTGACTACCGAATCCATATCACAATAATAAGTGGAACAGTCGGGATACTTTTGATATTTATCCGGACTTTCGTGCAGAATAGCACTTTTAAGTCCATTCTTAGTAGAAACATCCACCACTATTCTCAAACAAGGAAACTCGCTCAATTCACAAACTGTTTTTAAACCCTCAGGTGTGTGATTAATGGTGCATTTCCATGGACACTTATACCAATCTTCTTTGTTGTTCATTTGTTGAGTATCGACCTCTCGGACTGTACATGTAGTTTTTTTGAAGTTGGTCTCGTCATGATAGCTTTGAATAACAGTAAAATTAAGCGTCATAAAAAGGGAGAATGATATGATACATAGAGCGATGCCGCCGAGTATGATAAATGTACTTTTTCTAAATTCTAACATATTTAATCCAAAATGGTTTTCAACTTTTTTTATCTGTTATTTTTTTATGTTTTATTTATTTCAAATAATTAAATTATAATGAATCATCAACTGATAAGAGTACCTTACTATATTTGTTTTTGATCCAACTCTTTTAGAGGATTTTAATATTTTATTAAAATATCACGACAATAAAAATTTAATTGGAATTTTTTGTTTTTTAAATCAAAAATATTTGTAGATAAGAAGTATATTTTAGTTTTGAAAATTGATTATCGAAAAATTAATTTAATGTAGGTTAAAATGAAAAATTTTAAAATAAATTATAAAGCTAAATCAAAGATTAGCATCAATTTCAGATAATGAATTTGTGTCTTTTTAGATGATTGGAACCATGAGTGCATTTAATCGACCATGTTGAAATTTTTTAATTAATTACACACTTTTGCACAATTTTATTTTCATCTGATCATAACATATTTTTGGTAAATTTGATCAATCAAATAAAATCTTCGAAAATATGAAAATTAAAAAAATAAAATTTAGAAATTTGCTTAATTTATTTTTTTCAAAAATTTATTTATTTTTGCTAAAAATTATTATTTAAAGCTCGAAAAATTATTTTTATAATCACAATTGAATTTAAGTCACACTGTTATTAATTAAGTAGTATGAGTATCGTTGGGTTGCGGGCTTCGAAGCGCAGCTCGGTCTAAGAAATTGAGTACATTAAAAGATAAGAGAAGTTAATTTTAAAATAAAAAAAAACAAAGTTCACAAAATAATACTTTTTATGCTATAATATACCTCTCTGTAGCTCTATACAAGATCTATTGAACAAATTATGATAAAATCGTAAAGTTAAATTGTTAGTTCATTAATGCATGTTAAATAATTTTAATCATTTTTATGTATAAAACAAGTTGAATTTATTACTCAATTGTAAAATAGATATTTAATCTTCTTTTTATTTCTTAGCTCAATTTGTCCAAAGGACTATAACTTTAATTAAATAAAAAAATTAATAGAGTCTTTGACTATTTTTTTTCCATATTTTTTTGTTTGGGTCTCAAAATTTGTTGTAAATTTTATGATTCATCATCAGATAACGATCCAAAGCAAAAATCTAAGCTAGCTTTAGTATTCTTGAGTTGTTGAAAAATTATAAATTCGAATTAAAAAATTATAAAATTCATAATTATCATAAGTTTCGTGATTTATACCCTTTCGAAATGCTTTAGAATAAAATCAAAAATTAAAGTCAAAATAATGTTCAAAAAAACTATTAAAAAATCAACTAATGTTATAACTGCTATATTTTGATAATTAAAAAATAATAGAAAAATAAAACTTGAAAACAATGCATTAAAAAAAGATATAAAAAATAATAAATTTTTTCTTTTAATATTAATATTTAATTTTTATCCATTTTAGTCTTGACTCGTCTTTATTTTGAATATTTTTTAAAAATTTTCATTTTAGATTAAGAATTTTTCGCTTGTTTTTAACAAATTCGAACATCTTTATCCAAATAAAGGTTGTCTAGAAACAACCTTATGGAATTTTATAACCAAATAACTTTCAATTAACAAGCCTATTTTAAGAGATAAATATAAATTATGAGATTTTTTCAAAAAGGGGAAAATTAGTTTATATCTAAAGTTTAGTAAATTTTTGATACAAATTTTTTGATCTTTTTTTAAAAAAAGAAATTTAAATAATGAAAAATATTTTTATTATTTAGATTATTTTTTTAGAAAATTTATAAGTTCTACTTTTTTTCATATAAATTTAATACTTTTTGAAGCTTAAAGTGTCTTTAATATCAATATAGCACAAAATATTTAAATCGTTTTGTTAAATGACCGATTTGACATTAGGAATTATAGAAAAACAAAACAACTTAAAATTTTAAAATTTAATATCCTTTTTTCTGAGCCAAAATCACCTGATTAATTCAATTTATTATGTTCTAGCTCATTTAAATAATCTGTAATCCAATTTTTGTTCATTATCAACTTTATTTAATTTTCTTTAAATTTTGAATCCAAAATTCTATAAAATAAAGTAATAAAAAGTTTAATTGAAAATCTGAAGATTTAAGTATGATCCTTTTTAATGATTATACTTAAGCCTAAGATTTTGGCCCTTCTCTAACTCAAAAAAGAAGCTTTCAAATTAAGAATTGTTTTTTGTTGTTGCTATTATTCAGCTTAAAAAAAGCTGACTCAGCACAGTTATATCAATACTAAAATGATCTAGAAATTTTGTCATAATTATTTAGCAAATTTTTCAAATTTAAATAAATTGCAGAGTAAAAAAATTAAATTGTCATTTTAGCAAAAAATGGTAAGATTTTTATTTTTATCCATTTTTTTTCTACTATTTTCCTAGGAAGGACATACAAATTCTAGACTTCCAGCTTTGTTTTTGAGCCATGGTAATTCTGAATATTACTTGACTTTTTTTATGAATAAATGATTTATTCAAACTAACTTTAGGTGGAGGTCCATGCTTTTTTATGGACATCAATGATTCAGTCTTTAAAGAATTTGATAGAAATAGTGATGCTACTCGATGGTACAAGCAAGTAGCCCAACAGGTTAAAATAACTTCACCGCCTTCATCAGCAACAGATCAATATTTATGGTCAAAGCCAAAATCAATTTTGATTATTAGTGCTCATTGGGAAACAAAAGGATCAGTTTGTGTGACTAATCAATTAGATCATAAAGAATTGCTTTATGACTATAATGGATTTCCTGAATTTACTTATAAACTAAAGTATCCTGCAAAAGGAAACCCAGAATTATCGAAAAAAGTAATTGATCTTCTCACAAAAAAAAACATCAAAGTAAACTTAGATAACAAAAGAAATTTTGACCATGGAGTTTTTGTACCCTTGCTTCTGGTTTATCCTGATTGCGATATACCTGTAGTTGAAATGTCCGTCAATGCTAACTTGGACCCTAAACTTCATCTTGAAATTGGCAAAGCTCTAAGCTCATTACGAGATGAAGGTATCTTAATTATTGGATCTGGTCATTGTACACATGGCAAATTTAGTTCATCCACTAATGCTAGATTTTTTATAAATGCACTCGTGAATACTCTAGTTAATAAAACTGCTGAAGAGAGATTTGAAACTTTATTAAATTGGCAAAAATTACCTTTTGCTAGGGAAGCTCATTCCAGAGAAGAGCATTTAATACCTTTACATGTGGTTGTTGGCGCAGCTGGTACAGATAAAGGATTTCTTTTAAATGAACACATGGCTGGTGATTTAGCCCTGCATTCATTTAGTTTTACTCAATAACACTTTTTAAATTTTGATTATTTTGTATTCAAAATTAAAAATATTTAAAATTATTTTAATAAAAAAATTTTTTATTGGAATTTTGCAATTAAAAAAATGTTTTTCTAATAAAAATAAAATGAATAATAATTTTTATTGAAAAATTTAAAGAACAATACTAAAATTTCCTTGTCTCAGTAATTGTCTCAATATAAAAACTGAAGAAAAAATTATTTTCGAAGAAGAATGCTTCAAGCTAAATTAAACAGCTTCAAATTAATTTTAAGTTTATTTTTTGAATTTGTGTCAAGCATAAAATATGCTACTTCCTTGATTAAAACTGAACATTAGAAAACTTTATTTTGATACATGGTTTTTTTTCAATTCTATCACCTTAGCTGTAAGTGTAACTAGAAAAATTGTCAATGCATAAATTTTGAGAGATCTAGTATTCTGATAGAATAATAAATAAAAATTATGATTTTTTTGTGACTTCTGATTTTACATTAAAATTATAATCACGACAATTTAAATTTTTAAAGTTTAACAAGGTTAAAGAAACTGACTGTTACCTAGCAAAATTTTAATTAGATTTATAAAAAAAATTGGCAGTACATGTATATAAAATCACATTTATTTTTGTACATTTTCTCATTTAGTTTAAATCTAGAAATTTGAAAAAAAGTTTAGAAACTAAAATTTAACAAGAAAAAAATGGTAAAATTGGACTATTTTAGTGAAAAAAATTTAATCTTTATTTAAAATAGTCTGTTGCTACTGCAAGCGCTTCGGCTCGAAAACAAATTAGTGGAGGTCAAAAGAAAAAACCAAATGGTCCAAGGCCAGAATTGACCGAAGAACAAAAACAAGAAATTAGAGAAGCGTTTGATCTATTTGATGCTGATGGTTCTGGAACCATTGATGTCAAAGAGCTCAAAGTTGCCATGAGAGCTTTGGGCTTCGAACCAAAAAAAGAAGAAATTAAAAAAATGATTGCAGAAATTGACAAAGAAGGAGCTGGAACCATTGATTTTAATGATTTTTTGACATTAATGTCCCAGAAAATGTCTGAAAAAGACACTAAAGAGGAAATTCTTAAGGCTTTCAAGTAGAGATTTTATTTATTTTATACTAAAAATCAATTCTTTTATTTTATAGATTGTTTGATCATGATGAAAATAACAAAATTGGCTTCAAAGATTTAGAACGAGTGGCAAAAGAGCTTGGCGAAAATTTAACTGAAGAGGAAATACAAGAAATGATCGATGAAGCTGACTTGGATCATGATGGCGAAATTAATGAAGCTGAATTTTTGAGAATAATGAAAAAAACAAGTCTTTACTAAAAAAATTCTATCTTTTCAAGCAATAAACTTATCCACAAATGTTGGTCTAAGCGTATATTTTTTGAAATTAGCCTATATTTATTTGTATTTTTTAAATCGATACATGTTTTAACTCAAACTAAATTTTATAAATGTTGACTAATTAATGTCGATTTTGTACCAATAACTAACCAAATAAAAAATAAACATTTCTATTTAACTTTTAATTTAGTATCAGAAGCTTCATTTTTTACCAAAGATACAAATTTTTTCAAATTTGCCTCGCATTCAGCATTTAAAAACCTTCCCTTCTAATTAGTATTCGCAAACAGAGTGGTCACGGCTTACTCTTTTTTTTTGCTTTTTATGTGAAAAGAAATCTTATGAAAATAATAAAACATTTTTATAATAGACTAAAAGTGAATAAAAATAGTTTGATACACATTTAACATTTAAAAACTTTGCCACTCAGTTTGTTCTCATCAAAAAACTTCTTGCCAGACGAACGATACTTTCTCTTAAAAAAATTAAATATGTCACTAAAATATGGAATTACTGAAAATGTTGCTTAATAAATAATTAATAAAATTTTAAAAAAATAACTTTAGATTTTTCCATTTTCTTAACATTTCCAATATTTTCAATAAAATATTTAACCATTTTTATTTAATTTATTTGGTTAATGTGATCGAGTCAAATTAAAAAAAAATAATAATATTAAAGTAAAAAAATTATCTTCAAAAGCTAAAAAGGGAAAGCAATAAAAAGATAAAAAAAGAAAAAATTTTGATCTAGTGCATATTAACGACAGAAATGATTTTTTTTAAATTTCTTGACTTTTTTGAAATTTTTCTTTTTTTAGTTCACAAACGATACAATCTTTTTTTAGTTTATTGAAAATAAAAATTTTAAGGGTTTTCATCTGTTTAAGTGTAATTTTTGCAAAAAATTAGTCAAAATCTTAGAAGAGAAATTTAAAAAATTTTGTTATACTTATGAGAAATTTTATTACTATTTTTTTGTTCATTTTAATTCCACTAAAAATTTAATTTTTCATTCTTCAAACTCCAAGAAGTGATCACCAATCGGCAAATTTAGGTAAAAAGCTTCGACTCATAAAGCAACTCTTTTTTTCAAAGCCTAGAGAAAGCTTTCACATCATGAAGCATCAGTGTGGAATGAGAGCCATACTCTGTTACTTTCAACAAATGCATTAAAATGCTGGTTATTTTTCTTCATCTAATCCTTATGTCAGATCGTAATGTCTTTTTCATTTCATTTAATTTCAATTGAAATTTTATTTAAAAAAAAAGATAAAAGAATAAATTTACAATTAACTTTCTCCTCATCATCTGAACCCTCTTTAACATTTAATTAAATTATTAAAAAAAATTTACGTAAATTTTTTTACTTTTAATTTTTTAAATTTTACTTTTTAAATCGCCTTTAAGACGTTCGTTGAAAATAAATAGATAATTTTCAAAAAAATGTATTTTAAAATAGTCTCATTTTAAAATTTTTTTGAAAATTTATATGTAGTTCAAAATAAAATCTTTCTATTCTTTTCCTATAAAAAACAATTCTCTGAGAAAATAGCTGTATACTAAAATTCATTTTATTACTATGTCTATGAGGCTTAAAACTAATAATTAATAAAGAATCTTTATTATATGATATAGTCCTTATAGCAAATTAGGTAATGATAATTATGAGGTTATCTAAAATAACTTCCAATTTGAACAATATCAATTTATTCTATTGTGCAAAAAGTCAAAATTTTATTTTCCAAAAGTGTTATATTTTTAAGTAAATACAAAATAAAGTAATCATCTGGTTCCAGGTAACGGAATGTTGTAGTAAGTGATTTTAATGAATGGTGATCTCAGCGTCAAATACCAGTACAAATCGTTGTAATAAAAGTAAAATTCCTTTTTCATAAATATTTCATTATAAGCCTCTGTAAACTGTTCCAAGTAATCACTTCGTTTCTGAAAAGTTTTGTAAAATTCTCTGATTCCATTTATTAATGTTTCATTTTTGCTGTTGATTATCTGTGAATAATTTCCAATCAATTGAGGAGTGTGACTATACAGATTTAATCTTGTATAGTTAAGTTTGACACTTTCGTCAAATTTAGCTCCCACTGCATAAAGTTGATCAAATGCCCTGAAAAAAATTAACTTTAAAAGATTTTTTCTGGTCAATGTTTAAATTTACCTTAAGACCCAACTTGCACAATCAAACGAATCAAAAAACATTACTTGGGAGCTGTCAGTGTTATTGTTGTTATATACACTCCAAGTTTCATAGTAAACAGCAGTGTTGTTATCATAAAGAGACCAATTGGCGAACATGTTAAACTGTGTGCCGCTTACTTCCGAAACTTTTTTTACAAATCCATATTGATTCCATACAGTGTCATTTATTCCATCATAGACACACAAAGCGCCTAAATAAGCAAAAAAATTTTTAATTGAATTAATAGAAAATTTTAAACTTCAAAATAACCTTGATTACACCATTTCAAATTTCCATTCTCCAATAAGTGAGGAAATGTGCAATTAAAAAGTTGATCTAGTTCGTACCATTCCATTGTATAGTTGAGACCAGTTTTCTTACTTCTAAATCCCAAACCATCATGCATAATATTCTTTTGTTTAAATAATTTATTAAATTGTATTTTGACTTTTTAAACTTTAGTACAAAAAAGCCCAGTAAAGGACCATATTGAAATGACCAGACCGGTTTTTTCAAAGCGAAAACTTCAACGGTATCACCTGGATCCACTAAAGGCATTGAGTTAGTGGATTTTCCCGTTGGACAAAATGGGACCAATCCTTTAATTTAAAACATTACTATAAATAAACCAATTTAATTAAGAAATTTTTCTACCAGCTTGACAGTATGGATCATTTTTTGGTCTTTCTGATACGTGTCTAAAAAAGCAAAAATAATTATTGTGATATAATATTTATGGTAGTTATCTGTCTTATAGCATTCACCTGAATACTTCTTAGTATAAAAAATATTCTTTAGATAAATCCCTTACTTTTTTTAATATATACTATAAACCGATGATGTATCTATTAATGGAAAATAAATAAAATAAATTCATAGAAATAAATTTTAGTAGAAAAATTTTTTCCAGAAAAAATCTCATTGAATTTTTCATTCTAAATGTGTAACAAATTTGAATTTTTTTATGGAACAAATTTTAAATTCATCTGCAATAAAAATAACTAACAAATTTAAAAAAAATTTTTTTTTAATTTTTGTAAACTTTTGTAAATTTATTATTTATCAAAATTTACGAGAGATTGTTTTTCTGAAAAAAAAATTCTATGATTAATTTTTCTTGAATTATTTTTATTATATATATTTTCTATGAAAATAACTCTATGAAATAATTATTCTATGAATAAGAACTCGACCAATTGAACGTTCACCTTATAAACCGCTTCAGGCTTGCAGTGGTCTAATAATCGCGATCGGAAAACGACAGTACTTGAATTGAAGTCAAAAAAATAGTTTAATACATATAATGTAAAATATATTATATGAATAGTTTAATAAGAAAAAGAAAATTTAGCGTGTTACTTAACAAACAAAAACACACACACAAAAAATATTAATTTCCTTTTAAAAATATTAAATTAATCCTAAAATATTTTCAATTTCATGGTGATTATAAAAAAGTTGTATTAAAATAGTTTAAAAAACATTTGATTTATATCCTCAATTCTTGATCTATTAAAAATTTTTAATAAATTTTTTGTGGCACAGAATGCTTCTAATTTTTTCAGACCGATCTTTCCAATTAAATACGACTTTTAAGATCAATTTTAACATTTTGAATTATTGAAAAGTAAAAAATAAAAAAGATTTAGTTAACCATTCAAAATGACTATCCTAAAGAGCTCTTTATCATAATTTTTATAAACTTATCGATTTATATTCTTAAATAAGAGAAATCAAATGTTTTTATTTTCTAATTTATCCTTTTTCATCCTATATTTTAAAAGAAAATATCATCGTATAATTTTGATTTAAATTCTATCTTATAAAATGAATTTATTAAAAAAAAATCAGGAAAATCATTACAGCTCTAACCAAGACTATGCCTAAGGAAAATTTAATTATTTTCTCTCTTATTTCAGCATACTCTCACACAATTGTCTTTTTTCCTCGGACTTAGACACAAAGCTCTATTTTTAAGTTTTGTAAATAATTTCTTACTGGTAAGGAATCGGCCATGTGTAGGCGTCAGCATCGATCACTGACAAGGCAATGTTGACAAGAATTCCCAATAGAGAAGAACTTTTCATTTTATAATAATAAAAATTTAAAATAATATTAACCAACAAATAAAATTTTATTGAAATTTTATTATCTTGATAAAGTATCACGAGAAAAAATACATGTGTTTATTAAGAAATTTCTTAAATTCATAAATTACAACCGGGTAGAAGAACACAATTTACTGTGATATTATCAACAGATCCTGCTTTTATGGCACAATTGGCTAAAGTTTCCGCAATTGATTGCGACAAATCGAGTTTTTTAGCCATTATTTTGTCATCCATTGTTTTTCGCTGAAACATGTTCAATTCATAGTCGCTAACCTGTACCACCTTTAGATCACTGGGTTTAATTTTGATGCCATAATAATCCGATTTTGCAGAAGCAACTGATTTTGAGTCTGAAAATCTCTCAGTTTCTGTTGCCACATCTGAACCAATTTTAAATTTCAGATTTGCGCTGTTCTTTAAAGTTAGTCTATTTGGATCATTCAAATTTTTACTTTCTTGATTTTTGTTTAAATTTTTTTCAAATTTAGAGTTAATTGACTCATTGGACACATACCGATCATTATCGTTTTCATTCGGATTAACAAAATCTATTTCGTTATTGTCTTGAACTGTCTGAAGCAGTGATATTTCTCTGCTTTTTTCTTTATTCATATTAATATAATATTGATGAAGCATTGTTTTTACACTTGGACTCGTTGCTCTCTCGTTTACAATTGGAACTTTTCTAGATGGTATCATCTAGAAAATTAAGATTTTAATCAACATTCAAAAAAAGTCTTAAATTCTACCTGCAGAACAATATCAGCCGTCTTCTCGTAGTTAATTACACTCCAAAGTCCTTTGGTAGCAATAATCAGGGCAGCATAGGTGTCTTCGATTTTGTAGCTGCGTATGCTGGGCTTAGAGGTAATATAATTTTTTATTTTTTTATCACCATGAAACCCAAGTCCTCTACTAATCGAATACAATGCTTGAATTTTTTTTTGTCCTAATGATGTTTCGATTATAGGACAGCCTTTTATTTTAATAAATAGATAAACAAATACAATTTAGATATTTTTTTGCTCAATTTTTTAAAGCTTTTAAATTTACCTCTCTTCTCTAATGAATTTCTATCTTTAATACATTCGTTTAGCGTGTGAAGAGTGGTCAGGACTTTATGGTTTCGATTGAGTTTCTTTGCAGATTTCGCTGTGTTTATGACCAAAATAGCTTCTACATCACCTGGAAAAAATATACAAAAAATTTTGTTATTTTTAAAATTTAATTTTTTTGTGTTACCACAATTAGCTATATGTATCCATCCGGTAGAATCGATTTTTTCGATGATGCAGCAACAGGCCGTGGTACCACTCCATCTAACTTTTGAGGTTTCACCCTGACCCCTGGCCAACAGTTTGTCCATTTCATGGAACCCATATTTAAAAGAGTTTCGATACATTCTGATTAAAATTTTTTCCTGCTCAGTGAACGAGCCTTCATAGCTGTGCTCATTATCAAGAAAATTATTTAGACTAAATTTTTTTTTAACCTGGTTGTAGTCACCAGAATTTTTCGATTCGCATTCATCTTCATAAGAGTAGTCGAATTTTTCCAAATTATTTATCTCATCAAATTCATATTTTTCTTTGATAAAATGAACTTTGCTGGTATCCATAGATTCAAGAGCGTGCAATAAGCCTAGATGTAATTGTGAACAACACTTCGAACTAGAATTATGTCCATCATAGCCATCAAAAACTCCAACATAAGTTAAATTTGGATTTTCACCTTGAATAATTTTCAAATACTAAGCACTTTACTTTGACAAGAATTTAATTTGGCTTACCAAAACCGTCCAAAACCACATTGGTATCTTCCATTGACTTTTTACATGCATTTTGAACAGCACATGATCCTATAGCTATTATTTTTTCATTTGTAACTATTCTACTTTCACCTTAAAAAAAATTCATCTATCAATACAATTTTCAGGTGATTACAAAGTTAAACAAAAAAAAATAGACATTTAATTTTATTTTGATTAAACAAATTAAAATTTATTTTTTATTAAATTTTAAATGAGATACCTTGCGCTTCTGGTCTTAACTTTTGATTCAAAACTCGATTAAATTCAAACGAATTGTTAATAAATGATTTAAGAAGTTCATAATTTTCATTAATTTGGGAAATTTGCATGTTCCATTGATACATTTTTTTTTTATCAGATTCATCGAAATTCTTCAAAGTATTTCCAATGCTTTTAACCATCTGCATTCTTTTTTCGTTCAAAATATTCTCATTTTCAGGTGGTTCATCAAAGTCGAAAAAATTTAGCAGGCTGTGAAATTTTTCATGATTTTTCAACTCTTCGACACCGATGTGGTTATTACATTTTTTGCACATTAAAGTCAAATCTGGTTCATTTGAATTTTCGGCAAATATCTCTTGTGGATAGTCGTCAAAATCTGTGTTAGGGGTGTCTTTAAACAAAAAAAAAATTAGCTCGAAAATTTAAAATATTCAAAATTTACATCTGTCAATGTAGTCTTTATCAATATTTAAACTAGGTGTATTGGTCTGTTCAAAAGAAACCTTATTTTTCCGAGTCAATTCGTCTCTTGAACTATTGCGGATGTTTGAAAGATTTCTCTTGAGAGTCTTAGGTTTCATTTCATTGGGAAAATTCCGCATGGTAGAGTTCATTTTTGGGAGACAATTAAGTATTATAGTAATTAAAAAAAAGTTTGGGTTAATGCGTAATTTACAAAAAATCCTTTACATATTATTATGGTTGCCATGGTAATAGGTAAGTTTTTATTTTAAATTTTTGAATATTTAAGTATCTTAAAGTATTTCTTTGCATTTCAAGATGGTGATTATTTATTTACTACTAAATAAAAAAATATTGAAAATAAAATAAACTCTTGAATATTATTTGTAATGAATAGATATCTTAAAGCTTTTAAACTAAAATTGGTTGATTTAAAAAAAAAAAAATTCTTAAGCAACAATTACTTAAGTGTTTAAAGAATGTTTGGAAATAATTTGCAATGGTTGATCGTTAAGATTTGAAGAATTGAAATATTTGACTTTAATTTATAGGCAATTGTAATCATTAATACAGCAATCGAAAACAAAAATATTTAATTTGTTTATAGCTATTTAAATATAAATTCAATTTTTGTTTTAAAATAACTCAATAATTAAATTTCGCATAAGCTAGTTTTAATGCGGAGTTCAATCAACGTAATTTGTTTTAAACTGGAACATAATATTCCTCTAAATACTCAAATTTTGATTAAAAATAGCTTTATTCGAAAAAAAATAGATAAAAATTTTAATTATCTTTTTTAGAATTATTTTATTTTCGTAATACTTCAATTATAGAAAATAGTGAAGCATGACTAATTAAGTTTATAGTTTTAGTTAATTGAAAAATTTAAGAATTCAATGAATGTACGATATGGTTCCATCTATGTTATTTATAAAAAAACAGAAAACTTTCAGAACATGATTTAAGTCATTTCGGCCAGTCTTTTCATTACAGCTAAAATAAAACCAAGATTCATAATAGAATTAAACGCAAATTGTCTTTATTTAAATTAAGTTGAATAAGAGCCAATATTTTCATTTTAATTTAAAATTTTATCTTACTATTTTTGAATTTAGCAATGAATTTAGATCTACCCGGAAAACATTTGTGTTTTGCATAATTTTTTATTTTATTTTTTTTTAAATAGATTCTTGAAATATCAAGATGAGTTTTAGGGACAAAAAGCAACAACAAAAAAACTTGAGTTAATTTCAAGTTTTCAATTGAGATATCAAAATAAAAATTTTTTGATATTATATTTTTCTCATTACATTGAACTTTCTTTTTTTTAAATTAAGAATGTTGTTTGTTTGTTCTAAGATTGTAGAAACGAGCTATTGTTTTTCTTTAGTATCAGAGCAAGTGCTTGCTCAACTAGATTGAAATTTAACTTGTTGTTATTTGTTTAAATTGAAATATTTGTTTTACAATACTTTACATCAAAATTAAAAAATAAAAGACTTAAAAAAAAATTTTAATTTTGGAAATAATTAAAATAAAACAATATAGCTTATTAAAATAAATAATGAAGATGATAACGATTATAAGGAATATTAGCATCATAGTAAATTAAATGTTTTTAATGGTTACAATTTTAATGAAGAGTGATTGGTAATAAAAAATAAATAAAGCTTGAATGAATCAAAATAATGTATAATAAAATTTGTAGAGCCTAGATGTAGGCTTTTTCATTTAATATTCTTTTCTTAAGTAAAATGAAAAAGCCAATTTATTTTTCTTGTGTTTTCTTTTAAAAATCAGTTTTCTAGAGCTAAAAACATGTTTTTAGTTTGACAAAAAGGTACTCTTGAAAAATATTATCCTTGTAGAAAGCATTTTCCAAACTAGTTCGAAAAAAGTCAAAAAATCCATTACGATTTTTTAAATTCAATTTTTTTGTTTATAATTATTAAGATTAAGTTATTTTCTATAATATTGCTAATTAAGTAAATTTAAATTTGAACGTTAAGTAAATGTAACTATTAATTTTTTACATTAGATTAAGGAAAAAAGTGTTCATTTATTCTTCTAAAGAGAAGTAAAATAACAAGAATCTAATTAAATTAATTTTATTTCGTTAAAAAACGTCATAGTAAAATTTTATGGCAGAAAAATCATCTTTAAGCCATTTAAAATAATTAACTAAACATTAAGAATAAAAGAATTTAAGGTATAAAATTATTTTATTTTAAATTTGGTTTAAAATTGTTTTATTTTAATTTGGTATAAAATTGATAGTAAAACAAAAAGCATTGTGTAGAATGATCAAAACAATTCTTTAAAATGATAGATTTTCAATTATTTCATTGCCAATTGAATTGTGTTTTAGTGAGTAGGTAGAATATATTTTTATTTTTTTTGATGTAATCTAAATAATAAAGATGTGATTATTTTAAATTTATATCCAAAAAATTAGATAAATTAGATTTAACCATTTTCTTTGGATAAAGAAGGGCCTCAATAATTTTTTTTGCTTTTAAAAAATCCCTTCAGGTTTCTTGTAGATATCATTTTTTTTCAAAGATAATCTTTAAATTAACTTAATTTAAAAATTTCAACAAATTCTGAAATATTATTCATTTTAGAAATTAGAAAAAGAATACAATTTATAAATTCTCATGCTAAAAAGATAAACATTGCAACGAATAAATAAATAAGTGAAATTAAAAATAAACATTTAGATTTGTTTGTATTTTAGCGTTTTATATCTTTTTTGTTCAACTCGTTTCCTAGATCTGCTCTACAAGTCAATTTAATTATTGTAAATAAACATATCCAATGCGCTGAAAACGATGGTATGCTTTGCTCCGTTTAGTATTTTTCTTAAGCAATAATCTATCTTAAATTTCTATACACTGACACCTTATCTATTTCAATTTTATTTTTACTAAGGGAGCATTGAAATTTAAATTAGAGCAAACAAAAATAAGCATTTGGGTGTTCGGTTAGTATTTATTAAAGCGAATATATTCTTTCTTAAATCTAATCTTGTTGGAAAATCTTCTAGTTTCGTGTTTTCTTTCAAAAATTATCTTTATTTAAAAATTTCTTTATTTAAATAAAACAAAATTATCTATTTATCTAAATGGCTTTTATGTCGGCTTTTATATATTGTTTAATTTCTTGCTTGTATTATCAGTAAATATTATTGTTTCTGATCGTTTTAATCGACTGGTTATAAATTTATAAAAATCATACTATAAGTCTTGATTTATTTTATTTAGATTTCTCATTAATGAGAAAGTTTAGACAGAATTTTTTTTTCAAAAAAGAAAAACTAAATTTTTTCCTAAAACATTTCGAACTCAATTCGGTTCTCTGAAGGTAAGAACCAAAATTAAACTGTTCCAATTTCTGAATTTAATTTTAATATAAAAAATTTTTTAGAATTATTAAACAGAATTATTATTTTATATAATTTATCTATTTAATTATTTGTTTTCTGTAACGAGCTGAAACTCCTTCGGAATAAAGAATAAAATTAAAAATCAAAACAAAGTTTAATAATAAGTTAGAATAAAATAAAATGAAAAGAAAATTAAAAAAGGTGTTTAAATAGAGATTTACAGATGATACATGTTTACATAGAAGAGGCTCGCGGAAATAAAGACAAAATATTAAGGTTACTATTAAACTAAACCTTAAAATGGCAGAATGAATTTTTATTTTTTTTAAATTGAAAAATACAAGGGCGTTAGAATTTCAAAAACGTTAAGAGCTCTGCTAAATTGACTTTTAATTTAATATTTTTACTTGAACAAAATTGTCATCAAGTATACATCACAGAATAATTAAACAAACAGATAAATTGAGAAGCCGTTTGAATTTAATAATTCCATTTTTGTGACAGAATCTACTGTGAGACATATTTTCTAATTGAATTTAATTGTGTAAAATTAATTGATTATGAGAAGCAAAAATAGTCTTTAAAGAATCTATTTACGCGATAAAATTGAAATATGAATTGAGAATATAAAAAATAAATAGATAGCTGAGATGAATCGAAATTTTAGTGTGGAAAATATTTTATTATTAAATGTATTTATTGCTTTTTAATTGAGGCTTTGTGAACAAGAGCTTTGCTCAAGTTTTTGTCTAATAATTGAATTAGAAAAACATAAATCTTTTTATTTATTGAACAAAAAAAAAATTAAACAAAATAAACAAGAACTTTTTTCTTTTTAAATTAGATTTTTTATTTCGTATCTGTTTTGAATAAGGCTTTATTTCACAATTTAATTTATTTGCTTGTTGTTTTACTCCAGCTATTTTGATAATAATTTTTTCTTAGTCGAAAGTCTCAAGCAAATCCTCGATGAGAAATCCTGGTTTATTTCAAGGCATATTATCTAAGCCACGACTCCGCTGGTTAAACTAGACATAAATTTCAAATGAGCTTAAAGTTGTTCTTTGATGGCTGCTTTAATTATTTATTATTTTGTTGCAATTAAATATTGCAATTAAACAGTTGGAACTCACACAAGCACATACACACACACACACACTCTAAAAACAACAAACAAAGCACAATCGCAACTATTCTGATTATGCCACGGTAAGAACGTTTCGGTATGAAATTCCACAAGGCACGAAACAATCTCTTTCTTGGATTTGTTTGATTGGATTTTTTAATTCATATTTGTTTAAATTTTCTTAATTAAAAATAATGTTGATAAAATATTTATTTATTTAAGGAAGTATAAGTCTTAAGTAGCAGTTTGTTTAATTTTGCCAGGATTAGAGATGGAATTAGCTGTTTAATTAGGATCCAAAATGATTAAGCAACATAAGAAGCATTTTTTTTTCGAAATAAAAACGAAAAAAATTATAAATTTTTTAAGTAATTTTTGATGGAATTTAAAGCTTCCTTCTGGATTAGTGAATGATCGGAAAATGATTTTTGACAAAGTGTCTGAATGTCAAATCAATTTGTATATATTTCTGAACCTTTAAGTTTCCAATACCAGTCCTTTGTTATTATCCGCTCCATGAACTATTTCAATTAGATTAGAAATGAAAAAATTCAAGTCACATTTTTCTAAATTAAAATTTTTAGATCACATTTTGTAATCTGTTTGTGAAATGATTTTTTTTTTCCAAAAAGTGTTCTAGACTTTAGAGCGATCAGGATGTGAGTGCGCCCGAACCTCTCATGCTTTAAAGAAGTTGAGATTTTGCTGATTTAATGAGAATGTTAGGCCGAGATTTTTTTGAATGTTTTTTCAAGATCTGTAGCAGTAAATTTTCCGCTGAAATTAAAGTCAAACAAAATTTTAGTGAAAACCCAAAGTTCAGCAATTTGCAGTTTTTTCTATTTAAGCCAAAATTGCTATTTGTTTACTTTCTCAGCAACAAAACTTCTTCTGAATCTAAAAGTCATCAAATTAAACTATGATTTCTTGGAATTTGTTTGTTCGAATGCGAATGAGACTTATTCTAATTGATGTTTAATTAATACAATTAAATATATGGCTTTGAATATTTATTAAAAAATCAAACTTTGATTACAAACAAAAGTAAATCAAAGATTTATGGCTTTGGAAATGAACTGAAAAATTTGGCATATATTTCAATCGTAAATATTTTAAAAGGCTATTAACTTTATCTCAATCGACTAATTACTCCAACACATGTTCGTGACGTACTTGAATGTTCAAGACATTTCCGAAACTAAGTTTGGTCACATTTTAAAAATTAATGATTTTTTCTATTTTAAGAATTTTTTTTTATTAATTTTGTCTCTCTCTCAACAAAAAAAAAGAAAAAAATTTCAAATCAACTGTTCGACTAAAATTTTTGAATTATTGTTAGAAAAAAAAATTTATTTGTTTTATGCATATATGTTTCAAAATTAATTAACTTTTGTCAAGAACATTGTGTATTTTCATAAATTTTTTTTTAAATTCAAACAAAAAATTTATAATTTAAAAACAATCAAATGTTAATATATTTATTTAACTAAATTTTTACATTTAAATTTTTTAGCAGTTTGAATTTTTCAGATTAAATATTTAAAAAGTAAACCAATAAAAAAATTGACAAAGACCTAAAATTTAAAAGTCAATTAGTTTTTTTGTTGTGTCGCATTCAGACTATTTACACACTTTTTGGCTAAAGGCTTTACGTTTTTCTAAAAATTCACCTGACAAGACACCGAATTCGATTTGTTTCATTCAAATTTCAAAAGGTAACTGGCATTGAAGAATTTATTTGAAAAAAAAAAAAGTTAAATGAAACTAATTTAATGATGCTAGTTTAGATTGCTTGATGTCCGAAAGGTTTAAGTCACGAAAGCTCATTAGGCTGAAGTGGATTTAGTTTTTTTAGAATCAAAAACTTGCCAAACTTTTTAGCAATTCATATTCGGACAAGTGAAACTAGCTAGCTTTGACTTGAGCCTAGTAGAAAAAATTTACACAAATTTTTTGTTTTTTATTTTAATCGTTTCCCTAGTTTTTCTATTAGTTTAGTTGTTTCCAATCTAGAAAATTAAACTAATAAAAATAAAACAATCATGATGATAATTATAATGTTTTTTTTATTTAAATATTAATATTTGTGATGATCATTTTCGGTTCGAGTCTTGGTTATAACTAGCTCTTTCAATTCTTTTTTTTTTTATTTCGTATTTGTTATTGTTATTAATTTATTAGTATTTCAATACTATTTATCATACATATACATTCAAGTTAAATAAAAACAATAAGTTGGTGCGCGCTTGCTCTCTTTTAGGATTTATGTCTTACAAATAAAATAGTTGTTTGCTTTAGCTTGCGCTTTTGTTGCTCCATTCTTGATATCTTGCTTTTTGTTGTTTGGTTTTAGCTGATTCGAAGTGTTCATAAGAAAGAAAGCGAAGAGAACGAAGAAAAATTATTTTATTAAAATAAAACATGAAAATAAATAACACAATATAACAAAAATAAAAAACATACAAATACTGTATAAATAACAACACAAACAGTAAACAAACCATCAAATAATAGCTATAAAGTTTTTCTCTATCTTTTTTTCTTTTTTTTTCCAAGTTTGGTTGCAAGCAGTTGGTTGTCGGGTGTCCCGACAGTCATGTACTTGCATTTTAATTCGAGCTGATTTCCTGTTAAACACGAATCCGGCTTTCGTGTGACTAACTTTGTTTAGTGCCAATTAATGATTTTAAATTGAGGCTTTGACAAAAATTTGTTTTGAATTGTTGAAATTGAAACGGGAATTGAATTTCGTTTCAATGGAACAACAAAAGCACAACCAAGTAAATAGAGACAAAGCAATAATAAAAGTTGCTTGGGGAGATATCTAACAAAATGTTGTTTCTCTCTTGTTTTTAAATGAGAATTAATCTATTTATTTGCATGATTTATATCTAGTTTAGTTTGTTTTTCAGAATATATTCTTTGGAATAAATATTTTTAATTAAGAAAATTTTGACTCTGGTGCACAACTGGATACAAGTTTTAGAAGCTAATTAACAAAACTTTTGGTTGTATTTGAAAAAGAAAATTTTTCAAACAAACATTTCTTCAAATTGTTGAGAATCGTTAAACCTGTGCATGGTTTTTAGTGTTTTGTTCAGCATAAATTTAGACAGCTTGCTAAGATTAGATACGGAGCCTCGATGGTCGGCTTAGAATAGCTTATTTGAACAATTTTGTTTACTTGTATTTAAAAGTGCATTATCGTTTAATCAGATGAGTTAAAAATCTAATCGTTTTATTTAAAAGAAATTTGTAAAAATAAATAATCGATTTTTAATGATTAATGGTAATTTTGCTCTATGATGGAAAATATTTGGCCGCACAAATTTTGAAATTTTTCGCTCTAAGATCGATTAAGATCTTATTTAAAGTAATTTTTTGCTTTTTTTTTTTTTAAATAAGTTTTGAGAAATTTTTAATTGCCAAGTCTATAAACAAATTTAATTGCGTAAAATTAGCAAAAACTATTTGAAATTTTTTATACAAAATATCAGGGTTCAAATTATTTTTGTTGAAAAATTTAGTTGTCGCAGTCAATTAAAAAGCAATGGTATGTGCCAACTTAATCAGCTTTAAATTGTTTGCATCAATTATGAAAAATTGAATTTTGACCAAAAAATTTTGCATTCTAAGACTAGTCGAAGGTTTTTGAAATTTAAACGACTTGGTAAGATCTTACCTATAGAAAACCTCGATTTTGAAATAAATTATTTTTAATTTTTTTTTAATTTTAGTAATAATTTATCTGAACATTTAGGGTTAATTTTACTAAGGATTTGAAACGATGTTTAAAAATTTTGATTTTTTCTTTTTTATTATCAGTATCCTTTTTTAAAATATTTTAATGGAACAAGGAAGCTATTTTTAGATTTACATTAAGAAAGTGAAAATGGATACACATGCTTTTAGTGACTAATTTTTTGGCTTTAAGAAGATGAAACTTCGTTTTGCCTTAGTGAATAAGCTAATGAAAAGTCTTAGTAAAAACGATTTGGAAAATTTTATTTTCGAGGCTAAAATTGCGTTTATTTCATTTGAACGATAAACAATTTTGAAGAATTTTATTTGTTTTTACCTTGTTTTAGAAGAAAAAAACTTAATATTTGAATTTTGTTTTTATTATTAGTCTTGTTATTGTTTTGTTGCAAGAGAACGATATAGAAAGAATTCAAATTTTCCAACAAACTGTAAACAAATTATTTATTATTATAAAATAAGAGAAAAAAAAAAACAAACTATTTTATTAGTATTTTTGAAACAAATATTCAAACATAAAGGTATATTTTATAGCTCTATTTAGTAAAATATTGAATATTTTTGCTAGCCTTCCGAATATAGACACGGCCTTTGATACACTCACACTTTCACTCTCACACCAACACACTTTGAGACCAAAATAAATTTTTATTTTTAAAATTTGAACAAATTCTTCAAACAAAGAATAACTTAAGTACAAAATCAAAAATAAGAATAGCTATTTTTGGTTTTAGTTTTTGTTTTTTTTCAATAATAATAAAAATAATACTAATAATTTCAATTCAGCTAGCTCGCTCGATTGCGTCAAAGTCCAATTCGAAAATTGATTATTATTGTTTATTTGTTTAAGGCCAATTTCATTATTTTGGCATGTTTACTAATTTCTAAATATACTTAGCTCTCAAGGTAATTGCAGGTATTTTTTTTTTAATTTAAATGTTATTTATAAAATTTAAAATAGAAAGTTTTATTTGAATGTAAATATTACTGAATCGTGTTGGGATATTTGCCAATGTTTATATTCATTTGATATCAAATAACACCAAACTAAACCATTGGCAAACATCTTATCCTACTTGTTCGGCATCATATTAGGTATTAGTGACTGTCTAATTTTACATCGTACGATCTTAGAATTTGTTTTATTTTTCTGACATTTAAAGGTGACTTTTTGCCAAAGTATCTAAAATTTTTTCTTTGTTCTATTCAATTGAATACTTATCTAAAAATTGGCCTTGCAAAAGCAGTTTTTGGCGATAAGTTAGTCAAATAAGTCATAAAATTTTATTTTTAGGTTAAGGATTTTTTTAGAGTGTAGATAATGTAGCGGGTAATTGGAACAAAGAGGAAACTTGGAGAGGGTCAAGTAAATTTTTGTTCGAAATCAATTAATAGCCGAACGACCAGCTAATTAATTTTTGTTTTTATTATCGTCCTAGTAGTCTTGGTTTAGCTAAAAAAAAAAAAAGAAAGAAATTAGTTGCCGTGGATATTTTTCTCGAGTTTATTTCATATTTTCTCTCGAGTGTGTTTGATTAAAACTACATTTTGTGTTTTTGTTATTGTTGTTATTGTGAAAAATATATCAAAATAGAGTTTGTCTTTTAATTGAAGTTAAAAAACAAAAACAAATATTAAATATTTCAAAATTTGAAATCTTAATTTTGGAGCTTTAAGTATGAGCTAAAGTATTTTATACATATAATAAATACATATATA
Source organism: Brachionus plicatilis (assembly GCA_010279815.1). Classification (NCBI taxonomy): domain Eukaryota; kingdom Metazoa; phylum Rotifera; class Eurotatoria; order Ploima; family Brachionidae; genus Brachionus; species Brachionus plicatilis. Next base: position 1,269,896 of record QEOQ01000180.1, read on the forward strand.
AACGAGTCTAGAATTCGATTTGGAGTTGTTTGTAAAAAATAAAAATAAAAAAATTGCAAGAAAGTGTTAGTTATTAATTTATTAAAAACAAAAAATATTTATTAAATTTTCTTGTCGCTCGGCATCCAAATTTAAGCTTTATAAACACACTTGACTTAGACTAGAAAATATTTCTTCATTTATGTCATTCCATCTTCTAATTTAGTCATTATTGATTTACACATATTTAATTGTTTGTTTAAATTCTAGCTTGTCATTCTTTTATTTTGTTTGAAATTCAGCACTAGCCGGATTTTGGCGGGTGGCAAAATACCTGCCTGGCAAAGCCACCCAATCACCATTCATCAAACAAAGTGAATTTTTATTTCTAAATAAAAAATCTTCAAATTTCTTCTATGATAATTGATTTAAAAAATTTTTAGTATTTTAATATTTTCTCAACTAAAATTATTAACTGGCCTCTTTTGAACAGTGTCTGCTAGCCAAGCAAGCAAGCAAGCTCGCTGAATTTTGACCAAATCCAAAGCTGAACAAAATTCAATTAAAATTATTTAATTAATAGCGCGTTTCTTCACTGTCTCCCTCTCTCGCTCGCTCTCGGAGTCTCTCTCTCTCTCTCTCTCTTGATTAAAATTTTGCAACAAACTCAAACTTGAATTAGAGTTGTTCTTCAGTTGTTTTTCTTTTTCTCTTGCTTGGTTTTGTTTAGCTTCTCCATCCTGACATTAAAAACAAACTTTTTTTTTCTCTTTTCTTTTATTGTATTTTTTTTGGTGATTACGCTCGCTTCAAATTAAATTTTTTTTTTTTTTAATTAAAAAAAAAATAAAAAATTAAATTTAGATCTTTTATTTCAAAATAAAAAAAAATTTAAGTTTAGTTTTTGTTAAATTTGGAAGAAAAACAACAACAACAACAACAAAAAAAAAACAAAAATGCAAAAATCCGAGTCCATTCATGGCTCAGCTGAACATCGCCAGCACGCCAGCTCCAACAGAACGCGTACCTGCAGCAGCAGCAGCTACGACGAGGACGAGGACACCGAATTGAAGCGAAAGCGCCTCAAAACCGATGACGACAATGTCGAAAACGACACCAATGACGTGAGCAATAACTATTTGTCGACATCGTCGGCCTCCTCGACAGCATCGCTCTCGCCCCACATCAAAACCGCCAAAAACAGCGAAGAATCGGATGTCTACACCAAAAAGCCTCCGTACTCCTATGTGACTTTGATTGGCATGGCCATAAAGAGCTCGCCCATGAAGCGGCTGACCCTCAGCGAAATCTACGAGTACATATGCAAACAGTTTCCCTATTACGAAAAGAATAAAAAAGGCTGGCAAAACAGCATCCGCCACAATCTTAGCTTGAACGAGTGCTTCATAAAGTTCCCGCGCAGCTCCACGCTGACCGCTGTGAACGACAATGGCTCGAAGAGCAGCGGTTGCTCGGACCGCAAAGGCTGCTACTGGACCATAGACCCAAATTGCTATGAAATGTTCTCGGACAATTTGATAAATTACAAGCGGAGGCGAAGAGTGGTCAAAAAAAGTGGACCAAATGAGAACAATTCAGTGGGCAGTTTGCTGCCGCCACCGATGCCAGATGCGGCCAAGAGGGCGGACCACAGGCCAAAGAACCACCCGAATGTCAACGCTCATCGAACTTCGTCGCCATCGCTCTCCACATCTTCCGCATCATCGAACTCATCCACATCTTCCAAACCAGGCGTGACCAGGACCAGCCAAATGAATGCGCCGATCGACCCACTTGTACATCTCAAACAGCAGGCTCTGGCTCAACTGGCACCCATGAACTATTTCAATCCAGGCCTCAACTTGTTTAATCCATACCTAGCGCTCCAACAGCCCCAGGCCCCACTGGACCCGGCCTCAGCCATGGCCCTGCTGTCCCGGCCCCTCGAGTCGCTGTACGCGGCCGCGGCCCTAGCTGCCGCCAGTCAGCCTGGCCAAATGGGCCTCAGTTTGCCCAATGCCGGTGCCGGATTCAATCTGCTAAATAACCCTGTCAATTCACAGAACGACATTAAAGCGAGAATGGCCGAGCTGGCTGCCATGTTCCAGCAGCAGCAGCAGCAATTGCAGTACCAAAATCAGTTTCACAATTTTAACTTTGTTCAACAGCAGCAATTTAATCAAGCGCAGCAATCGAGTCAAAGCAAATGAAGTGTTTGTGTCCGGGCTGAAAAGCTAACAAGTCAGACTGAGATTTTTAACTTTAGTTTCTAAATAAAATGTTTAAGTGCGGATGTTATCTGGAAAATTAGAAGGGAAGTCGAGTTAACAAACATAATTGGCCGTGTTTTTATATTATTTTTTATGTTTTAATTTGTAGTTTTATTTTTATTTTATTAATTTTTTTTTTTTTGGTTTAAAGTCTCTTCACTTTGATTAAAATGGTCTTTTAAAATTTTATTTATTTTTTTTTTTTTTTTAATTTTAATTTGATCGAAAGATTTTAATTGTAAATTAATGTAAAAATGTTTACAAAATCCAATAAAATAATCAAAAACAAAAGCCTTTGGTTTTAAATTTTTTGGTCCCGGAGAAATTTAATAGTTGTTTTTTGTTTTCTATTTAACAAAATGATTTAACAAAATTTTATTGTCTCTCAAAAATCTTGTTCAATTACTGTGAAGCTATTCAAAATTTTTGTTCAAAAATATCTCTTAATAAACCGGATAATTTGTTTGTTGTGTGTTTATGTCTAGATAAAAAATACAAATTAATAAATTAGAAAATGAAAATGGCCGAATAATATGATATAATCATTAGTTACACTAGTCAAATTCAGCAGGTAAAATTTGGTTTATTTGTTAATTTTTTTTGATGAAATTAAATCAACCATGCTTTTATTCACAATTGGCTTTGCTTAGATCTTAGCTTGATTTGAACAAAATTTTTTAATACATTATTAAATATATACAATTGAGAAATAATTAATTTTTTTGATAGAAATTCGAACCATATAATTGAGCACATTAGTTCTGAGTATTAAAATCGTGCTTGAAATCAAGCTTTGGAAAATTTTTGTTTTAAAACACACATTAAATTTAACATGTTAAAAAAAATTTTTAGAAACGTCTTGTACAATTTTAAAAACCAGGATAAATGCATGTTATTTATAAAATTTTAATGTTATTTTTATTCTTGATTTATTTATAAAAACTAATAATATTATTTAGGGTTTAATAATTTTGTTCCGACCGATGGAGGAAAAAATTTAAATTTTTTTATATTCAATTTTTATTTTCTAATAATAGACAACAGGATTGTGAGCTAATCTTATCTTTAAGTTTGAGAAAATATTTTCTGTGATCCATAAAGCTGAGATTTTTTTTTGCTTTTTTTTAAAATTCAATGAAATATCTGTTTGTAAATGTTAAAAGAAATTTTTCAAAAATATTTCAATGAAATATAAAAGCCTAAATCCAATTACCCCGTTTTTTAGACATATTTTTGTAAGTCTTCTGAATAGTTTATTAAAAGTACATAGTGAATAGTTTAAATTATAATAAGTATAAAATAAAAGTGTAAAAATTCATTCAAAATCAAAATCTTTTTTTCTAATTTTTTGCTTAATTTCCAAAAAAAATTTGACTCGAGATCAATTTGGTGGCCCAAAATTACGAATTGATTTAAAAATGTATCGCTCTTTAAAATAAAAATGAAAGCATAATTAAATTGCAAAAATTTTAATAAAAATAAAAGTAGATATCAAGATATGGCAAAAATATTAACTTGATTAATAACTATTCAATAAAAAAAAGTTTTTTCCAAAATGTGTAAATCAATCTGACTAAATGATCACATTTTTTAAAATCTATGATCGTTTCTCACCAAAAAAATTTAATTTTCAAATTTATTTGAAAGTTTTAATTTAAATTGAAACGTTTAATACTGGAACTCTATTTTAATTTTCATAAAAATTACCTGAAAATTTGGTCAAGTTTTGCTAAAAGTTTTTTTCGATATTGTTTTTAATTAGCTATCAAATAGGATCGCTTTATTTAAAAAAAATTTTCAAACATCACAAAATGTGGGTAAAATTAAGTAAATAATTAAATTTGTCAGTTTGAAGGATAAAAATCATATTTAATTAAGTTAATCCATGTAAGTTTGAGAACTTTTATTTTTATTTTAAAAAAGGCTTTAAACTAAAAAAATTGAAAGTAAATTGTTAAATTATGAAAATTTTAACACAAGAGTCAATTTATATTTAAGGAAAATCTTTATTTGTTTATATAATTTCCTAATAATTTATAAAAAATATTACCAATTGGTCACAAAATTTATTAGTCTTTTTTTCAAATCTAAAAGAAAGTAAAACTAATCCGCCATTGCAATGTGGACAAAAAAATATTATTAAAATCCGTTTTTCTTTGCAACTTGTCTCGCTTGCAAGCTTTGCTCGGGAATATACAAGAATGAATAATTATGAATTAAAATCTAAATAATTGCTATAATTAAAAAAAGTGAACTTAAATTAAAAATAAAAGCAAATAATTTGAATAAAAATAAACAAATTTTGAAAAAGAGTTGATTAATGCTAGTTAAGATTTTTGATTCAAATTTCTTTTAGATTTAATAAGAATTTAATAATCCTTCTTGATTTAACCTCCATTAATCACATTAAACAAGAATACTTTCAATTTAAACAAAAATTTAATTATGGTAATTTCAATAGTAAATAAAACTGTTAATTTTTAACAAAAAAATTATTATTTTTAAATACAAAAATTTGTAGAAAATTTCTGAAAGTTTTATGAAGAAAAAAAATCATGCTATGTATACATATTATTTTTCATTGTTGTATAGCTTGTTATATTGACAGAACAAAATTTCAAATTAGAGTAAAATATTAAAATTTTTTATTTTAAACATGGCAGAGTCGTCTTCAAATATTATACGTGAAAATGTGGTCAAAGACTCAATCTCCGGTAGAAATTTAAACCTTAATAAAACATTTTCCTAAAAGTAAGAACAATTAAAGGCGAAGTCTATATTCCTGCGAGCAAAAGACCTGATGGATCTTGGCGAAAACCAATTAAAGTCAAACAAGGCTATGTTCCTCAAGAAGAAGTAAATTTGATACTTACAATTTGAGCAATCATTTAAAATTTTCCGACTAGGTTCCATTGTAATCTTTATTTAAAACCGTGTTATTTTGGTAAATAAACTAAATTTCAGGTATGAGTCCAAAGGAACACAGATTGCCAAGCAAAAGGAGAAGATAAAAAAAACAATACCTGGAGCTGTGTTTGTTGATGATTTGGAGCGGGAACAGAAAGAAAAATTCAAAAAACCAGACAAATCATTGGAATTGACAAAAAAAATGTCCGAGATTAAGATATCGAATAAAATAACACCTGAACAAATTGAGGCCGATGTGAAACAAAAAAAAATTCGAAAATTAAAAAAAATCCTACGAGAAATTGAACAAATTGAGGAGAAAGTAAGCACAAATCAATCGGTCGAGATAGGACAGCTAGAAAAAGTAAAAAAGAAAGGAGATATCATTAAAGAACTAGAGGATATGGATGAAGAAATATAAAAATTTTTTGAATTTAAAAACACAGTTTTGTTTTGAATAAAGACTTTTATTTAATTTTTTTTCATTTTAAAAGAATTTTTCGTTGTCTTGAGAGCAAATAATAAGCATTTGTTTATAAAAAAATTAATAAATATACAACTAAATTAATTTATTAAATGATGATAATTCTCATTTCAAAAATTCAATCGCTTTTTTAAACCTTAAAAATTAATTTAGATTTTTTTTTTAAAAAATCAAAAAAAAATAAACTTGTTGTTTCATCCGAGAGTTTTCTCTTTGACGGATTTCTTGTTAAAGCATCCGATTTGTTTTTAATTCGATCCATGACGCTTTGAGGCTGTGGCAAATCTTCTGGCGGAGTAGGCCCTGGTGCATTACTAAAATATGGCATTGTTAAAGCCTTTAGAAAATTAAAATTTTAAAAAGTTATTAAAATAAATTTGAAATTAATTACTTCTCTACAAGTGGCTCGTTTTAAAGGATTTAAATAAAGCATTTGTTCAAGTACGAATATAACGTCCGGGGTTACCGCACTGAAAATCATTTTTAAAGGCTTTGGGTAACACGGTTTAAATTCCACAAAATCAGGCAACAATTTAGAATTCTATTTTTTTAAATTAAAATTTTCAATTTTTTCAAAGTTAATTTTTACCGGCCAATTAGTTTCATTTGGAGTTCCAAATATGTCAAATATTTTTACTAATTGGTCTAAGTCGGTATTTCCTGGAAGTAAAGGTTCCTTTAAAAAAATTTTTGGCCATTTTTATATGATCTTTTTTTTATAAAAAAATTTACTCTTCGTAACAATTCGGCAAAAATACATCCTATTGCCTTTGAAATTTATAGAAATTTAAAAAATATTTTCTCAAACAAATTTTCTTTTTTTAGTTTACCCATATATCTATTCCAGTAGCATAAATTTTAGATCCAAAAAGTAACTCTGGTGCTCTATACCATCTGGTTACTACCTGATGAGTCATTTCTCGATTTGGAGAGCCATAATATTTTGCAAGACCAAAATCACCAATTTTTAAATTGCCTCTCTCATCCATTAATAAGTTATTAGGTTTTAAATCCTAAATTTTTAAAATATCACAGTGATTAAAACCATTTAAGTGAAAATACTCTATGAAGGATCCAGTTGGCATGTAGGTACTCTAGACCACAAAGCATCATTATCATAAATGATTTTATATCAGCGGGCGTAAGGACTATGTTTTCACGATCACGAATAATTTCTTCTAAATCTGTAACCATGAAATCGTAGACCAAGCTAACATTTGATCCTTGACCAAATACGTCATATAGCTTTTAAAAAATTTGTCTAAAAATAAATTTCTAGAATAATTAAATGTAAATAACTTTTATGATATTTATGTGCCCCAGCTCTTTTAGGAGTTTTATTTCTCTTAATGCAGTTCGGTTTATTCCATCGGCTGCCTCGACTCTGTTACCGAATTTAATCTTTTGAAAAAAAAAGTTCAATCGAAATAAACACTGAAATTAAATTTTTTATTCACCTTTTTAATGGCCACAATGATTCCAGTTTCTCTATCTCTAGCTTTGTAAACTGTAGCAAACTGACCCTCGCCCAAAAAATTCAGTTTTTCATAGCGCTTTGACTTTTCAACTTGCATTTTTGACTAATTTTACTATTTTTTTGTTAATTTTGAATAATATGAAATTAAAAAAAAAAAAAGACTTAACAAATTATCAGTTTTTTTTTCTAAGTAATCAATATCTTATAAAATTTACACAAAATTCTCAAATTCTATAGTTTAAAATCTTGAAAATTTGGTCTCCCGTTTCCCCTTCTGACCAGCCTTGTTAATTTCCAAACTATGAAATAGAACTCAGACTTTTGAATAAATCTAACAGAAAAAAATGGATACTAAATCAATAATCAAAAAATTCATGACATCCTTGTTTAAATATACAAGAAGTAGCATAGGTCATTAAAATTATTCCTTGATCGTTCTATCAATTTGAGATTTTGAGAAGAAATTTTTATTGAGAAAATTCCCTAATTCATTCATTTTAGCAACAGAACACTATTTATTTTTACCAATTTTTCTGAATGCGAATAGAACCGATTAGCAAAATCTAAACAAAAAAATGAATCAATAAATTGAAAAATTATTATTATTATTTGAGTCTTAAAATAAATTTACAATCTTTTTTTCCAATAATATCTAAAAAAAAAAAATAAATGCTACTTCGCCTTCATGGTAGCAAAAAAACATTTCGTAGGTGGCTTAAATTTTATAGAAGAAAAAAAAAAACTTTAAAAATTCAAAAACACAAATGTTCAAAATTAATTTCTAATAACATTTAAATTTCAAATTTTTTTAAAATTCAAACGAAATTTTATGCTACTCTCGAATACTGTGTCTCATTTTACATCATTTTTGAGAAAAAAAATAAATTTTACTCTATGGATTCATTATTAATATAAATTTAATTGAATAATTGAAAATTTATTTTTTTTAAAAAGAGTTAAACATTATTCTAATTTACAGAAAATTAAATGTATATAGTAATAAATTTGAAAAACAATTCGATTTAAAAACAAAAAAATTCGATTTAAGATTAAGGTAAAAAACAGTGTCAAAATTTAAAAAAAAAACAATTAATAATTCTAATAACAAAAAAATCATGAAAATATAAATTAATTAAATTTTAAGTCATTCAGAATTTTTAATTGTAATTGAGCCAATTCAATATGATCCTTTAAATGTCGTTGTTTTAGGGCATTTACTATTTTTGAAATAAGAAAGTTTTCAAATTCGTCCAATTGCTCACGATTTCGATACCTTTGATGAATAAATTAAAAACAAAAATATAAATTAAAAAAAATTAAATAATTACTTTGAAAGAAATTCCATGACTATCACCGCTCTTTTGTCAATTCCATTCTTAAGATACAAAGCCTCTTCTTTTTTACGATGAATTTGATTTAATTCTTGCTTAAGCATGTCCTTTAAAATTAAATAAAAATTTATAGTTAATTTCAATATTTTAAATATGTTTAAAATCTGCTTACAATTTCTTCACATGTTAACTTACTCTCCAAAGACTCGGTTTCATTTACTAAATCGGAATTTAAATCAACTAATTGCATTATTTGAATGGAATTTTCAGTTTGTGCTATTTTATTACAAAGTTTTAATAAAAGATTCGTTATCACATCTGATTCGTTCACTAAAAGTTTGAATTTTTCCATTTCCAATGATGAAATTTTTGATTCATACTCGAGCTCTTTTTGAATCTTAAAAGACACAAGATAATAATATTTTAAAAAATGCATCAATGAAATTTCAAATAGCAATTTTTTTCTGACTCTTGGACATGAATAATTTTTTTCAATATAAAATAAATCAATTAAATTTAAAAAAATTTGAAAGTGTTTAATTTTATTTTAAGTTTATATTTAGTAAGTTTTTTTGTAAGGACAGAAAAAGTGAACTGAATAATATCCTCAAGATGACAATTTTTGTATTTTCTCTGTTTTTTGACCAATTCGGTCAGTACTAATTACAAAAATTATTTTCCAAAAAAATAATTTTTGGAAAATCACCAGAAAAATTTCAATAAATTTTGAGAAAAACGAATCATGTTTTGTAATAAAAATTATCTAAAAAATCTTTTTTATGTGATTTTGAGTGGTGTAATTTTAAACCTCTCTTAGTCTCATAAAATGCACCTCATTCTGAACACTCTTTATGTTTTTTTTATTTATAAAACTTTATTAACTTCTAGCCTCTCGAATCTCTTGTAAGATTTTTTGATTAAAACTCGACTTGGACTTTGCATCAGCTAAAGTAACAGTTTTTAATTGATGATATTTACTTGGCAATCCTTCAGTATTATTTTCATCATTAGTATGGTCATAAGCAGGGTACTGGCTGGTATTGACCGCCTGGTCACAAAATATGGTTATAATCCTTTATCTTTATCTATCTAATTAAAAAGCTCTAATAATTCAGCCTATTTAAACAATTATTTTTTAAAAAATTTCTTAATAAACCGAAGAATTTTTTAGTTCTATAACTGCAAAATTAAAATATTGTATAGCTTTAAATTTGAGTAAATTTTTGAAATATGCTACCTCAAATTTATAAAAAATTACTTCTATTTTAATAAAAAAATTTATCAATTCTAATTCATGTATGTTTACTAATAAAAATATTGTCTATTTATTTACTTAATTTAATAGATAAAAAGAAAATTGATTTATTAAAAAAAAATTTAATTTATATAGAAAATACACAAATTATCAATTAGATCGATAATTTATTTTTCAAAAATATACAAAATTTTTTATTAGAAAAAAATTGAATATAAACTTTGACCAAAATTAATTTATGCTTTTGAATTAAAAATTTAAAATCATCTTTATTTTAAAAAATATTTTTTAATGGCTTTAATTTGATATTATGATGGATTTTTAATAAATTAGAACACATTTTAATTAAATTGTTTAAAAGTTTCATAAATTGATAATCAATTTTGTTTTGTTGCGTATTATTTAAAAAAAAAAGGAAAACAAAAATAATCAAATACCCGACTCCACTGTTTGAATGCTACCTTACTAATTCTTCTCTTTAACCTGAAACGTCCAGTACTTAGACATGTAAAATGAGTCATTACTTATTTAAAATTTATTTATTTCATCATTTTTCGTTTGCTTTTTTTATTAATTTTTTAGATTTGACTTCCTTTACTAGTAATTAATAGCTATTAGTTATGTTTATTTTTAAAAATATCCATTAATACTTTTTGTTTTTTAGACTAATTCTTTGAATGAAGATTAATTAATTTACTATTATTATTATTATTATTATTATTATTATTATTATTATTATTATTAAAAAATAAAATAGTATGCAAAAGAAGCAAGTTTTGTACTGTTTGTTTTCCTTTTTTTTACATTTATAATTATGTTTAAGAAGTTAAAAAAAAAATATTAATTTTCTTTTTTTTACATTTTTACAACAAAAATTTTAATTTTTAATTAAATATTTATAGAATGTTATTAACAAAATAAAAAAAATTTTTTAACTGTACCGTAAATTTTTTTTTTTTATTGTCGCAAGAATTTGGTTTTGGTGCCTCGAAAAAATTTTTTTAAAGCTTGAGATAGCAAAAATGAAAATCTATGCAACTGAAAGCCAACTTAATGTCAATATTTTTAATTCTAATTTTGATTTTTTAGTCTAAAAAGCTTTTTTTTAAGGCACCAAAACCTAATTATTGGGCTTTTAGTGCGACGTTAAAAAACGAATATTTACGGTGAGTATTTTTTTAAATTTTTATTTATCTTTTTAAGTTTAAGTTGAACAACCAATAGCATCGTATTCAGCATCAATCCGAGTTATTAATTTATTAATTAATTAATTTAACTGTCGTTTTTTCTAATGACTTTAAATCAGTACAAATGACGCTTTAATATGCGTCAATTAAAAAAATGTTTATATTCCCCTTTGTGTAAAATAAACTATAAAAAATTTTGGTTGTCCCTAAAATGCGGAAAATTGAATCGAAAAATTGTCATAAAATTTGATGAAGTAAAATGCAGAAGCGGAATCTAGAAAACTAAAATGCGTATGCGGAAAAATATAATTTTATTTATTAAAAAAAAATTAAAAATTATTTATTGAGTTAAAGTTAAAAAATCAATTATGTATTAGTAAAAATCATGAAAAAAATTTCAATACATGAAGTCCTAAGCGCTTTGATATTTTACTTTTTGTTTTCAATTACTTAAATTATTTTAAAAAAAAATTGGTTAGTACCCACATATTTTAAAAGAGCTTTGCGACGAAACTGGGTTCCAGGCGATTTTGATGATAAAAGATGTTTATTTAAAAAACTATGCGAAAAAAATGGCAAAAAATTGCTTAATATTTAATGAGTTATTATATTTAAAACTATGAAAATTTTTCACATATTAAATGCCTTAAGCCTAGTGTAAAAAAACTCAACTTGCTTTTTGATTTTGTTCGGAATTGTGCACAAAATAATTTTTTTTTAAATTAAAATTTTTCCGTCGATTAGATTAACTTTTTTTTTTAATAAATAACTTAGATTTTTTGGTGAAATTCAGTACATAATGATAAAAAGAACATAAACAAATAATAAAAAATGGAAAAACTTTTTTTCTATAAGTTTAAAATTAGTTTCGTGATAACGACATTGTTCAACATTCAAAGTTGCATCAGCTATCAAGGTCTGCAAAACTCTGCAAATTTAGCAGATTTTGACAGTTGATGCAACTTTGAATGTTGCGTTTACGGAACTAATTTTAAACTTTTAGCAAAAAAGTTATTCAATTTTTTATCATTTTATTCTGTTCTTTTGTACTTAACTTCACAAATCCGATTTTTTTTAATTAATAAAAAAAATTAAAAAAATTTCCGCTTCCGCATTTTAGGGACAACCAAAAATTTTCTCTCAAATTTTATTTTAAATTTTTTGGACAACACATAAAAAAAATTGATTTTAATTGATGCATTTATTCAGACTTAAATGTCATTTTAAATAAATTTGAGGTACAGTAAAAAGCGGATATAAGAAATTCGAATTTGCACAAGAAAAAATTTCTTATATCAGACAATTTCTTTTAAACGAAAAATTTTTTTTGGTGTAAGAAACTGTTAAAGGATGAAAAGGGAAGTTTTGAGAAACTGTTTTTTTTATCAACACATTAATCTAAGCAATTGAGAATTTGAATTCTTTTTTCTAGACTAATACAGTGGTTCTTGCTAAAATGAAATGGTCCGTTCCCGAAAAGGAATGGAATGGGGACGCATTCCATAAAAAACCATTCCCGTTCCGTTCCATTTCCGTTCCATTTCCATTCCAATTCCATTCCATTCCAACCGTTCCATCCAT
>QEOQ01000180.1:1282883-1459879 GCA_010279815.1 Brachionus plicatilis
ACGGTTGGAATGGAATGGAACGGTTGGAATGGAATGGAACGGTTGGAATGGAATGGTATTGATGGAACGAATCGGATGGAATGGAATGGAATGGAATGGAATTGGAATGGAAATGGAACGGAAATGGAACGGAACGGGAATGGTTTTTTATGGAATGCGTCCCCATTCCATTCCTTTTCGGGAACGGACCATTTCATTTTAGCAAGAACCACTGTAGCAGTTCTCTGATTGTTTATTTTGCCATTTTTATTATTTGTAATTTTTAAAAAGTTCAAATACATAAAAAACAAAAAAGTTCAACTTTCTTATAAACAACAAATTTAACATGAATTGTCTCAAAGAATTTTCAGCAGTGGATAGTTCAAAGCTTGTAACTTTTCTAAAATTAATAATTTTATTTAAACTCTAACACTTTTTAAAAATTTTATTAAATAAACTATCAAAAAAAAAAAAAAAATGAAAAACATTTTATTTGTATTTAAAAATCAATTTTTTATATGCGATAAATTTTCTTTATGAGAATTTCTTATATGCAAAAAAATAAGAAATTAAAGATACAGAAACAGCTTTGGTCCCTTTAGGTTTTTATAAGCAAAAATTTCTTATACCCATAATTCTTATAAACAGTTTTCACTGTAACTTTTAATTTTTTTGCGGTTTTACATTTCCGGATGGCAATTATTATTTTAAAATAAAAAAAAAAAATCCAAAACTTACCTTTACACCGAGTTTGTCATTTAATTCAGTAGCCCTTTGCACAATTCTGATCTCATCATTAAAATATTCCAATTTGTACAAGATAAAAAGTAGTAATTTAGTTTTTAACATATCGAAATCAGCCTTCAGATTTGTGCCATGGGCCACAGCGGCGTCCACCAGCCTAGCATTGCCCAACTCCTTGAACAATTGACTGTACGTGATGCAATCAAATTGGTACAAATTTAAATTTAATTCTTTTGAAAATTTTTCATCCAGAGCGGGCTCACCGCGTTCGTCAATCATCTGATAGGCTTCCGCATTGAAATTGGCCGAACAACAGGGCAGCACGCTCATTTTGGCAGCGCTCAAAATAGGCTTGAAAAATTCAATTGTAAACTTGAAGTTGAACAGCGACGAATTGGAAGAATAGGTGGACAAACAGTCGGCCAAAATGGGGTCCAGCACATTCTTCAACAAAACATTGTTTGCATAGAACTTGTCCACAAACTCAGCCAGCACTTTGTCATACTTTGGCAACAACTTTTGGTTAAGGCCTCGAATGCTCTCGAGCTCCGACTTGAATTTTTGGTCGTGGGACTCATCAGCGGACAAATTAAACCTGTAGAACTCAAAGTAATAATTGAAAACAATTCTCATGCTGTTGGTGCGGGACTCATTGTGCGCCATTTTGCGCAAGTCCTCGGTGTGCTGGACGGTGTGTGGCGGCAAGTCTTTGGAAAAGGAGCCCGACGAGAGCGACGAAGATATGGCACTTGATCTGGATGAGGCGGACGAGACCGAAGAGAGGGCTGGCGAGTTTAGGTTGGCTCTGTTGTTGGCAGTGGACACGCTGGTGTTCACGCTCAAGCCGTCCGATTTGACCGAGACGGACTTGAGCGACGCCTTGGGACTTTCGCAGCCAATGCTCTCGAATTTTTCGCGCAGCGTCATCACATTTGAGCAGGCGCTTGTGGCCGCGTCCGTGCACTTGGCCGAGTGGAACGAATTGGACGAGCTCGAGCCAGACGAACACGACAGCCCATTGGCGTTTGCCAGAGTGGAGACGGCGGCGGCCGCTGCCGCGCTTGCCGCCGCAATGGCGCTCGAGTTGAGCGCGTTTATTTGGGACAAGCGCTTGGAATGGTGACGTATGTTGTCCACATAGCTGTAGACCACATTGTCAAAGGCGTTCGGCTCGTCCGAGTAGCTGTTCTTTTTGGTCAACGAATTGATCCGCTTGAGGATTTGTTCACTGGGCTTGGCGGCGGCACACTCGGCCACTTGGCACAACTCACCGCCAAATGGTCTCATGGCGGTGTCGCACTTGGGCCAATTGTCCAAATTTTCATAGGTGTCCACTGGTGACTGTGGCGCCAAAAATATGAGACCATTGTTTTTGGAGGAAAAGGCCGTGTTGTGGTACTTTTTGTTGTCCAAGCTGATAAAAGTGTCACTTTGGCCGCCTGGCTTGTCTGGATTGTGCAAGCGGCCCACGTCGTCCAAACTGCGCCGCATCTTGGGCCCACTGGGCTCGCTTTTGTTCAGCTTAAACAGCGAGCCCAGCGAGCTCTTGGACTCGGTCGACTTTGGACTGGGGGAGTCGGCGGTCTTTGACTTGGCAAAGTGGGTGGACGATGTGGCTCGTTTTAGATTTTTGACGCTCAAATAGTTCGGCTCGGACTTGTTCCGGTTGAGAAGATTGGTGAACAAATTGAGAACTTTGTTGTTGTTGGATGTGGGCGAGTGGCTTAGTGAGTTTAGGTTGTGGGGCAGTGTGGATCGTTTTTGGTCGCGGCTCAAGCCTTGCGCCAACTGCTCGTCGCCAAACTGGCTTGATTCGATGTGCGACTGGCTCAGCTCGCATATTTGCCGCTCCAGCTCGTGTTTGAGCAGCGATTGCTGCAGCTTTTGCAGTTGGAGTTGGGCGTGCGGAGTTTTTTGAGGTGAGAGCTCGGCGCCACTTTTGCTGCAGGCCGAGCTCACCGAGGTGGACAGAATGTCGCGCTGTTTTTGCTTTAGTTCCCTTTTGTACAAGGTGTTCGAGTCGAAGAATCGCTCGTTTTGGTGCTCGTGCACGCTCTTGGCCACCGGTGAAGGCGACGCCGAGCTAGACGAGGACGAGCAGGATGACACTATGAGAGGCGACGAGTTTTTGGCTCGGGGCGCACAGCTCGCCTTGATGTGGCATTCGGCGCCAAAGCTGTCCTGGTACGAGGACACGGAGGGCGATGAAAGCTTGAAGGCTTTGGGCACCGGCGCTCTCACCAGCTCCGACCCGCTCTGGTTGTACAACCCGCTGGACTGGATTAGCGACTTGATCTTGGGAGATTGGTGAGCTTGGAAAAAGGCCTGCTTGTTGACAAAGCAAGTGGAGGGCGAGTGGCCGCCTCTGTGCTGAACTTGGATGATTTTTGGCGACGTTTGGTTGCCATGGTTGCTGTTGTTGTGCACAGTATCAATCTGAGACGCACCCGGGTACGAGTGTTGGTGGCTAATGGACGGACTCGGCGATTGGTACAAATTCCTCATTTTTGGTATTCATCAAAGTTCATAATCGGCATCAAAAAAGGCCGAGTATTTATTTTTTTTTTAAATCTAAAATTTAAATTTAAACAAAAATTAAAATAATTGTCTGATCATTAAGAGAACCATGTAGTCCTCATTTTAGCTCTAAATTTATCTAGCTATGGATGTGATTGTGTGTATGGTACAAATTCCTCATTTTTGGTATTCATCAAAGTTCATAATCGGCATCAAAAAAGGCCGAGTATTTATTTTTTTTTTAAATCTAAAATTTAAATTTAAACAAAAATTAAAATAATTGTCTGATCATTAAGAGAATCATGTAGTCCTAATTAATTTATCTAACTAGGGATGTTTTGTGTGTTGAGTAAGGATTTGGAGAAAAAAAACATTGTCCAATTTATGCGCCCGACAAAACCAATGTTCTATTTTGAGCAATCAGCTGATTTAATTAGCGTGCAAAAGTAGCTAAATTAAATATTAGTTGTCTTTGATGCATTTGCGAAAAAATTTTTTTTTTAAAATAAAATTTTCAAAATAATTTAATACAAATTGTTGTTCGGGTCTGTAAAATAGATTGGCTTTTTGGCCAAATTAGCCTAGAAAAAAGCTTTTAAGTAGCAAGTGACGACTACTAACATGAGGGAGCTATTTTTTTTTTTTTGAGAAAATTTTCATAAAATAATTTATTTGTTAGTTTAAGTGTACATTTTTCAACTCCTATTTGATAAACAAAAACAAATTTATCCTTAAAAAAAAAAAAAAAAACAAAATTTCTCTCTCAAAATGCTTAATTGGGCTTTTTACCAAAATATGATTATTAATTTTGAACGAAAAAAAGATGTAAAAACTGTCCCAAAGTCTAATAGGGGAAATAAATTTACAATTTTCTTTTCCCTATTTGAAAATAAAAAAAATTAAATAAATAAATTGTATCCGATCGATCTATGATGATTAAATTTTAATGTCAATTGCTAGGCGTCGATCTATCAATCAACATGTATTCATGTAGATCGAAAGCTAAATAATTTTGGTCCATGCATCTTTTATAAATGGACCTGTCTTAATTTTTTGTTACAAAAATAATTTTTCAATTTATAAATTCATGCTTTTTTCTTCTTGAATTGTTTATTTTATCAAAAAAAAATATTTTAATTGATTAAAAAAAAAATAATCGAAAATTTTCATTAGTAAAATTAATCTTAAAAAAAATACATAACTTTTGCTCACTACTTCAAATTGCCTTTTTTTATCTTTTCATTTCAACAAAAAAATCATCACTATCTACAAACATTATCTATAGACTACTTGTAAAAGCCTTATTTTGCTTTAAATTTACTTTACGAAATTATAGAGAAAAAATATCGATATACTAGACCTTATGCTATTTATACATTTAAATATTCTTATCTAAAAAGCTTTTCTTAGCAATTAAAACAAATAATAGAGTTTTAACTTAACTAATCTTTTTTTTTTTGAAGTCTTTTACATTAGTGACAGCCTGTTGTCAGATATTAGACAATTTTGCTATTTAAAATATTTCTTTCAAAATCTGAATTAAAAAAGTTTTACTTTTTCAGTATTTTATCTGAGGCTAATTATCATTTAAAAAAGCCTAATAAATTTATATTTTTAGTAATACGAGATTAGGCTCTGATGAATCAGGTATTGAGTCTAGATTTTCTAAGAAACCTTTTAAAAAAATAGATTTAAAAATTAATCACAAAAATGATTACAGAAATTAAAAAACACTTAATTTTCTTACAATTAAAAAATTTCCAATTAGTGATGCCAAATTTTCATAATGTTAATTTAAATAAAAAGGTATTTAAAGACAAATATTTGACCTTCGACTTAAAACATAATTTAAATCGAAAAAAAAAATTTTCACTGATGTTTTCAAATCATATGTTTTTTTAGATAAGAGACTTCCACTAATTCCAAAATTAATTCGAAGGTAAATATAGCTTAAGCTGTTTATTTTGGTAAAACAAAAATATTTCATCATTATGATCATAAAAAGCTTACGAGGCTTCCCAATTAAACTTTTCTTGAATCGATTCAATAAACTGACCCCATAAGCTTTGTTTTTATTAAAATTACTTTTTTCGAAAAATATTTATTTAATAAAATTATTTGACAAACTCGTTTTTACAAATGCCAACGGTCACAATCAAGATTCTATTTGGTCCACAAGTATCCAACGATATTCGGCACTTTGCTCTATTATAGTTGCTATTTTGGAAATTTTCGCTTTTTAATTTAGATTTTAAAAATAGCAATATCAAGATTTAATCACAATCTTGCGTAATTCAAAGATATGTTTTTGCTTTTTAAAGCCAACCTTTGACAAATTAATTTTCATGCCGTACTTAATGTTTAAATCTTGATTTAAACCCAATTCAAGTGCTCTTAAAAACTCTATTAAAAAGCTAACTTATAATTACTATTTGACAAATTATAAAATGTGATAAAAAGTAAAATTATGCTGCTTTATTTTTCTTTTAAGATAAAAAAATATTTTCTTGAGCTTAAGTTGTGCTCTAAAAACATGAGGTTATTTTCAAATTTAATCAAAAAAAAATATATTTTTTTACATTTAGCTTCTAATTTATTTTCTTGACTGACTGAGCTCACTATGGACAAAACCGGCCAACTTACCAAAAAACTTTTAATTGATGATTCACAATCAAAAAAGCTGATAATGCAAAATATCTTTAGAAAAAAACCTAACTAGTTATTCTAATTGAACTCGAAAAAGTTTTTTGAATATTTGATTTTATTGAGATTCAAAAAATTTCACCCTAAGGTCTTCAAAAAATTGTTTTTGGCCCGCGTTGAATCTAGAATGCTGTAAAATAGTTGTTTATTTATATAACTAAAAATAAGATTTTGGATACCAAAAAAGCTAAAAAGCTAAAAAAAAAAACAAAACCTTAATCTTAAGATACCTTTAATCATATGACCTGCTAATTTTAATAAATTCTATCTTATTTTTAATTTAAATTTTATTGATTTATTCCAATGGCTTCGCCGAGGACAATAAACAAACGTTGCTAATGAATAAATGAGTTGAATTAAACAAGTTCAAAAAATGAGACCAAGTCGGCTAAAATATGCTCGGTGGACATCGAATACATGACATTTGAAATTTTTGTTAAGACAAATCGGAAATTGGAAAATGTAAATAGCACCACTAATAGCATCTAATGCCTCTATTTGCTTAATTTATGTTTATACACCTACACGCGTCCATTCTACAAATGGCTTTTTTAGCGGATTAAGATATGAATCAAATATAGAATTAAAATTAGAAAAAAAAGCTGTTTGTCAGTGTGAAATTGTGTGCTGAAAGATTAGGACCGAAAATTGTTTTTATAGAAATTTAATTAATAAATTATGATTATAATTTTAGATTGATGAATTTAAAAAAAAATATTTTAAAAAACACATAGTTAAAATCTCATAAATATTTGAGTCGGTGTCCGTCATTAGAAAATTTTTTTTTCAAAGCCAAACTCGATGGCATCGAGAGCAGCACTAATAAAAAAACAAGAAATGAAAATAGCTTAGAAAAGGTTCATATCGTGGCGTTTTGTGGGAAAAAAAAATATTAGAAATTTTTTCTAAGCTACTGGTGTATAATTTGGTCTTAAATCAGAACTCTTAGATACTTACTGTTTTTAGGGAGTGTTATATTTAATAAATATTTTTTGACAGTTTTAAAACTATTCGAATTAAATTTAAGGTCATTTAATTTAAAATTCTAAAATAAAAAGTGTCTTGCATCTTGAATAGATTAAAATCAATGATACCAAAAGTTTACATTCAAATCTAGGACTTTTAAATTTTATTCAAAAATCTTTTAAATTTCTAGACCCTATTCAAAGACTTATTGAATTAAAAAAATATATAATTTTATACAATTTAAATGAAATTTTATTTTTCTAATACTTGTGTCTATTAATCTGAATTCGGCTAATCAAATTTCTAAAAATAAAAGTCTACAATAATATTGTTATAACATTCAAAAATATTCAATTTACTTCAATAAATAAATTTACTTAAAACTAAAATTTAGGACAATTCTACGCCATTTTTTCGAGAGTTTTTATGATTCAATATCAAAACTTAAATAAAATAACTAATCTGTAAAGATTAAAAATTATTAAATTACAAATAAACTTAAACTTGTTTACACAATTTTATTTGTTTCTCATTATATTTACATGAAATCTTGTTAAAAAAGACTTTTGTTTATTGAATAATTTGATTAAAAAGATAAAAATTAATAATAAAAGTCTTTCATTTAGAGTTTAATAAAATAAACTTGAATTAAAGACACAATTTTGCTTTTTTCGGCTTGACATAAAAAACATTCTTTATTAAATCTCGACTTTTTTATCTAAATGAACATTTTTAGTACCATCTCTAGATTGATATATCGCATTGATCTTTTGCTAAAAAAAATCTTTTTTAATAAAAAAATAAAATTGTCTATTTATGTAACTTAAATGCTTAGACGGTCTTATTCAAGAAAGAATTTAATTGAGAACTATAGTCCTTGATATTAGAGATAAAAATTTTTGTTAAAAAAACTATCAAGTTAGTATAAACTATACAAAAACCAGATTTGTTATGGATTTTGTAAATTTTATCAAAATAGTTTAGCTATAGTCGGACAAAAGCTGAGCAATTTTCGAATTAAAATATTAGCATAGCGTTCAGTGATGAGCTAAAGCACCTTGAAGATAAGTATTTTTGCTAAAGCCTTAATAGTTCAAATAAAAAATTTAAATAGTATCATTTTATGAGAAAATATTCTTTCATAAAATCAAATTATGATATTGACTTGTTTTATTGAAATTCATTGAACCTTTAAAATTTTTGTTTAAGGAGGAAATTAATCTTCGACCGATCGTCCTATTTTTATATCTAATTCGAGTTATTGTTAAAAATGATATTTTAATATAATGACTTTTTTCTTTTTTTCTAAAACAATCTAAATAGCACAAATTAATAATAAGTTTAAATTTTAAGTGTTAATCCATTCTTTTGGATTGCGTAAGTTTGGAAATATAAATTTATGTAACTTTTATAATTTTTTTTTAAACTAAATAAAAGAAGTTAAACATCACTATCTTAAAACTATTAGGTCAAAAAGAAAAAAAATTGAATAAACCTTATGCTGGCTTAAACTTAAAAAAATGTTGTACAAGCTAATTGCATGTCGTCTATAATCTCCTTACCATTTGTATTAAAAGATGTTTTTCTATTCTGATCATGACTTTTATTGAAAGAAAAGCATTTGTAAAGTAAAAAATATTTTTTAAGTTTGAACAATGTTTTTACAAAAGCCGAAAATTTTATTTGGATATTTATCAATCATCGAGAAAAAAATACTAAAAAAAAAAATTTAGCTTGGATTAAAATTTTTTGAAAGGTAAAAATTTACAATATTTAACTTGTCTTTACTTTGAATTAATGATATTTGAGATTACCAGTAACCTAATATTCTAAACGGGTATGATTTAAAGTAGTGTAAAGAGAATTATCTTATTTGGTTGAAATCACAATAATTTTTAAGTTGACAAGTTTACTATACAAATGAGATTAGTTTTTGTCGTACATAAACAATATTTTAGGAAATAAACTGAAATGTTTTCTATCAATAAATTTGTTTGATAAGGGATTAAAAATTTCTAGATTAACTATCGTATTATGGGTTTTGATCAATGTGTTCAAAGCTTTCATAATTCACAAAAAGATTTGATAGACTTGTTTTTGATGTTTTAAAATATTTAAAATAATACATTTTAAATAATGTTAGCATAAATTAATATTAATTCAGCTTCTTAAGTTTTTAACCCAAATTTTAAAAACATCGCCACCTAAATAAACAAATAAATAAAAATTCATATTTTAATCAGGTCTGACAAATCTAGGAAATAATTATGAAAACGAAAAATTTCCGACTTTTTATCCGAATCAAAAACTAGAGTGTTTACTTTTAAATAATTAGTTTTTGTATCAATAATTTAACAATAATGGCTCATAAAATTTTTCCCCACAATTTTGTATGCTTTTAATAATAGCCGAGCAAAATGAAATTTTGTTATTAAAAATAACGCTACCTGGATAAAAAGGCCGAAGAAAATTAAAATTTAAAAAAAATGCGTAACAGTTCTTTTCACTCAAATGCTTGCTTGAATCCATTTCCTTAAAGCGTTCCCAATAAATTGAATTGAAAAACAAAAGCTAAAGACCGAAAATTTTTACCTATTCGTTTTTGCCAAGGTTGATGCCACTCAAAAGCAAGGGTTAAATCGTAATTTTTATATGAATTTAATAGAGTTTTTTTGCAACTTATTCATTTAAATAATAGAATTTTTTGTAGAAAATCTAGTCCACCAAGCTAATACACCGACTAAACAAAGTAACACAGTTGTCCATGCAATTTTACACTAAGAGCCTAGTTTTGCAATTTAATTTATGCTTTTCTAAAGAAAAGTCACCTAATATAGCGTTTAAGTTAAATATTATTTTTCAAAACTACGTGATTGTAATTAATACAAAGAGCTGAAACGAAATTTTTATTGAAATAATGCCTGAGCAATTTGAATATTGGGCATACAAAATTATACTCAAATGAGCAAGTTTGTCCCGTCCGTCGCTAGAATCAGTCATTTACCTTTTTTCTATTTATTTTATTTTCGCCCTCTACTACAAAATAAAGTTTAAAAAAAAGACCAAATATAAAAGTTTTTTTAATTAACTTTGGAAACTATTTAAGGCATTTGAAGCAAGAAATGAAATACAATAGAAGCATTGCCAATTTGTAATTCACTAAGATACTAGAGTCAAATTTTTTTTTCGCAAAGATATACACTTAATTAATTTGTTTCAGTCTAAATTTGTTGCGTAAATTAAGTCTTTTACAACTAATTTGAGTTAATAAAAAATGAAAAAAAATTGCCATTAAAATTTATTCTAAAAATAGTAATTGCTGTGTTTTGTCTAAAATTTAATAGTCTCATTAATTCCAAAATAATATGAATCTATTTTTACAAGACAAAATTTATGATATTGATTTTTTTTTAATTCAAAAAAAATATTAAAAGACATCCAACTTGTAGCCTTTTATTTCTGCCCAACAATTTGTATATTTTTGTTATTAGTTTTAGAAAGAAAATTTTTCAAAACAATTTGTTATATAATAGTCTCTCTAGAGTTCAATATTTAAATGATTATTAAAAAATTAATTGAAAAATTGTTTTTCGGATCTTTTATTTTGGTCTCAAAAAGCTGTACAAAATAAATGTTCTAAAATTCATTCAAATAAAAAGATTTTGAAATTAAAATGTCAAGAAATAAAGCATCTTTCATTTAGGAAAAGCTTATACAATTAGCCTCAATATTTTTCAGCTTAATCTCATATGCATTTTGAGTTTTATACAAAATGGACGGAAAATATGCAAAGTTATCTAACTTCGATTCTTAATCCAAGATTATATACAAGAGAAAAATTTTCTTTATTTATACCAAGCTAATACTAAAATGGGTCTCGATATGAGTAGACATTTAAAGATAGGTTCTAATAATTTTGGTCAACAAAAATTATGGAACTTTGTGATAGAAATAAAACCAAAATGATTTTTTATCAAAATGGTAGTCACAAAGTTCAACCAAAAATCTTAAAATTAAAGTTTTATTATTAAATATTATGGAAATTTTTAAAATGGCAACTTATATACTTTGAGATTACTTCAAAAAGTAAAGAATACACAAATAAAACATTGTCTTTGGCATTTAAATTTGGACTGAGAAATCACTTTCATCTATTGAAAATGATGTCAAAAATTGGATCATTATTAATTTATTTAATTCATAAACAAACAATATGTGCTTGCATATAGTTGAATAAAAATTGGGTCTTTCCAATGATTAACCTCAATTATTAGGCTTCTTTTAATTTAAATTTCAAAATTCATAATTACTTAAGTGAAAAATTAAATAAAAAATTTCGAATTAAATTTCAGATGATCAAACATTGAAAGTTTTCAACTATTATTCTCATTTTAAAAATATATTTCAATTTAAACCTGATTAAAAATCAATAAAATCAAGCATTAAAAACAAATTTTTTCTTCATTCAATGGACCTAATAAATAATCTTTCAATTTCAGCATGGTAATAAAATTACGCAATTACCAACTAAGTTTAGAGTACTTTATCGATTAATAGGTAGAAAATTTTATTTGGGTTCTAATCGAGTTTAATTATTCATCTCACACAATTTAAAACAACTTGAAAATAGAAAAATTACAGCATTATTTACTTCAAACTTTTTAAATTATTGTATAAATTTTTATTGTTCTTTTGAAGCCAAATGGAATTTAAAATCATGAGGAGTAAACTTTAAGAATAAGTAAAACTGGATCATACCTTGAATTAATTTATTTCAGTAGACTTTTTTTATAATCGATTCGAAAAGCTCTTGAAATTCGAAGGAAATTTTAAAAAATCTGATACCTAATTGAACTATTTTAACATAGAAAGAGAACAACAACTGATGGAAATACGATACTGTCCTAATTTAGATAAGCTGCTTAGACTCAAAACGACTGGAATCGACCCAGTTTTCTATCTTGACAGTTTTGATTAATTGGTTATTTCCTTAAATGAATCGAAATAGTAGAACAGATTATAAAATTTTAAAAAAATATTAATTAAAACAAGAATCATAGAAATATTAAAAATTTCATTCTTTTTTTTATTATCTTAGATTTTTAAAATTAATTAAAAAAATTCAAGTCAAAAAATTTCAAATTGATGCACTAATATTTTACATTAAAAGCTATTTTAGCAATTTTAAGGAAATGAAGAAATGTACATGATTTCTTGCCTCTTTATCTTTTTTAAATTCATGCCATTTTTAATTGTTTCTAAATCAAAATATTAAAATTTTAATTCAAAGATTTTATTAAAAAAGAATCTGGTATTAATATAGGAAAGTTCATAAAAAAAGTTTTATTTTCCTTTTCTAAAATATATGAATCTATTTTTCTAAAAGATAAATATGTGATTGAAAAAAAATTCTAATCCATGATTGTTATAATTTTAAATTTTTGTCAAATATGTATAAATTTTAAAACAATCATTTTGAAAATTTAAATTCTTAAGATAACAATAAATTATGAACCCAAAAATCATAACCACTCTATTTATTTGCTCTAAACGAAAGTTTTTTTTTAATTTTAAAATCGGTCAATATTGTTTTAAAAATAAATTTATTATTATTCGACTTAGGATTTAAAGAGGGCTTTTAATAGGATTTAAAATTTAAAATGGAATAAATGAGTATGGCGCATGTTAATTTTAATTGCACTTTAAAAAATTTTAAATTAAAGTAATGTCTCTTTTTTATTTTTTTTTTAAAATGACTCAGAAATCAGACATGGACGTTTGAGGAATTTTTAAAGTTAAAAGCATTCGATTTTGAGAATCCATTTTAATTTTTTTGTTTACTTTTCATAATTTAATAAGGTTTTTAATTTTTAAAAATTTTAATTTCTTAATTAAAAATAAATAAGGCTTCCGATGACGAAAAAAATGGAATTATAGTTTTCCTAAGTAAAATTTAAGGCTAAGACACAAAAATTTTAATTTTTCTTAAAATGAAGTAGTTTATCATCTAAGTTTTTTATTACATATTTTAATGCTAGCCTATTTTATTTTTGAATATCAATCCTTTTTAAAGAAGGATTTTTTAAATGTATAAAAACTAATTATTGGTTTTGAATAACCCAATATTTTATAAAATGCACGACTGTCAAATTTGTGGAGGTCTTGGACACATGTGTGGTCATGGTCATCATGGAAAATGTCCATTGTGTGGTCATATTTGTCACAGAGAACACGCTTGCTCTCAATTTGGAGAAAAACATATCTGTCCACAATTTCAAGGAGGCTATACATGTCAACCTCATCAAGGAGGATTTATTTGTCCGCAATACCAAGGACAATACGTCACATCACAATATGATCCTCAGGTCCCATATGGTGGAAGTGGCCAAATTGACCAAGCAGCTGCTAGTAGAATTCAATCGACAGGAGCTCAAAATCCCATGCAAGCAACTTCTGAATCTGGATTTGCTCAGAGAGCACAATCATCAGCTAATCGCCGATATTAAAATATTGTTAATAAATTTTCTAAAAATAAAAATTTGTTTTGATTTTTTTCGGTGGCCTAAAAAATAAATTTTCCGTACAAGTTATTTTTATTTTTTTAATTTTAGAATTATTTTCAAGGATTGTCGGTTGGTTGTTTTATCATGAGAGATAAAACATCATGAGAGCAATTTTATTAATGATTTTATCATGAGAGCAAAAACTATTTAAAAAGCTGCAAATTTTTTGAGTTTTAAAAAATAAAAGTTTAAAATCATTTAAAATAATTATTAAGATGACTCATGGACATGGACAAAGTGGTGGACATGGCTCAAGCCATGGTGGTGGAAGCAAAGGAAGCGGATCTCATTCGTCTGGAAAGAGCTCTCAAATGGACCCGGCTGCTGCTAGCCGAATACAATCAACTGGTGACAAGAATCCATCTTCTCAAACAGCTAAAAGCGGATTTGGACCAAGAGCTCAAGCATCTGCTGCCAAAAATCAACAATAATTTTTATCTTTTTTTTATTTGCAACAAATAAATATTATTTTAAATATTACCAAATGTGCTTTGATGAAATAAATTTTAATTTTCGTTGAAAATTTGAAAATTTGAATAAAATTAAATAAATAGCAAAATTAAATAGATACTGGCTCTGAATAAAACAATCATTTCGATATTCAGCAAAAAATAAAATTGAATAATTTGAATAAGCCATAATTTTCTTATTACTTAAATAAAAAGTGAACCTTAGTGGTGCTTTTTAAGTATTTTTTTTCTCCTCTAGGCACATAAAATATTTTAAATTCTGAATAATTGAATTTAAAAGCTCTAAAATTGTTTTGAAAAATTTTTTTTGGGGTTATAAAATAATTCTGACATATTTCAAGTGTTGGTTTAAATTTATGAAATCAAATCATTCAGATTAAGTCAACTTTAATTTAGATTTAATAAAAAAAATGAGCTGAGGTTAGTTTCTGATTACTAATCTCTGTCAAATAAGAGACTTATTTTGGAAGATACAAAATATTGACTTGAGAATAAAATGATACAGTTTTTTAAGAGTGCGCAATGAGTTCCTAATTAAAATAAAAAATTTATTTTAATTAGGAAACAAAAAAAGTTATCCATAGAAATTTTCAAAATTAATAATTACTCTATCGTCTAACAAAATTTTTTTTTAAATCTGTGATAAAAATTAATTGGATATTTTAATTTTGTTTTTTTCTCTTTTTTCTACCTCAATTTCACAATACTAATAAAACTAAAATTTACAATTCTGTTAAAGGAGCTCTTTTGGAATGATATCTAATCATAAAAAGTACTGTCGCATCAAGGAAAAAAGGTGTCTAATTTTCATTTTTAAATTTTAATAAAATTGTTATAGAATAATTCTAAAAAGCTTTGAAACCATACATTTTCTTAATTTTTCAAAATAAAATCTTAGCAGATTTATAAAATATAAATTAAATCTTGATTCAAAATTTTCAAAAATTTACATTGATAATGTGGCTTTTAACTGATAAAAATACCTGATTTTCTATCAAATATATAAACCAAGGAATTAAGTATATCGGCTACAATGCATTAATTGTGTACGAATTTAAGTCGATTGGAATGTTAAGGTTGGTGAATTTTTCGTTGAAATTAAGCTTTTAGTGGCAGAATCAGATCCAAATGCCAACTGTTTGGACCATTCAAAAATCGCCTGAAAAAACTGAGCAACATTATTTGTCAACATGTTCAATATCTTCGCATAGGCACTTGGGTAGTCATTTGATTTGGAGAATTAATTTTTTAATTCAATTTACCAAGGGGATTATAACTGGGTATAATAGGAAAAAAATAAAGAAATTATTCATTAATATTTAATTTTATTCAAATTAAATAATAAAATTATTGTTGATTTTTAGCTGCAGCAGCTTGAGCCCTTTCTTTAAATCCATCCTGAGAAGATGGATTTTTGTCAGCAGCTGTTTGGATTCGTCTAGCAGCATCCGCATCCATTTTGGAGCCATCTTTGTTTCCACCTCCACTCACAGTGTTTGGACCATGTCCACCACTTTGTTCATTACCACGATTCATCTTATAATTTATTTCAGCAAGTTTTTTTTATTTAACATACTAAAACAATTTACAGCTACTTAAATAGTTTTTGCACTGATGATAAACTTATTTGGCTGAGCCTAAAAAAAATAATTTTTTCATGAAAGCTCGACAAAAACATGCAAAATCCCGTGATTGTTGAATTCAAAAACCTATTCAAGATATATCGACCAATCTTAATCCACACTATCTTGTGGCTCAATTCTTAAGATTTTCAAATTGTTTGTTTGAAAGGAAAAACTTAGATTAATGCGTAGGACGTTGGTTAAGAAGCTTGGCTCCTTAATGAGGGTGTGCCAAGCTTAGCCAAATAAGTTTATCATCAGTGCAAAAACTATTTAAGTAGCTGTAAATTGTTTTAGTATGTTAAATAAAAAAAACTTGCTGAAATAAATTATAAGATGAATCGTGGTAATGAACAAAGTGGTGGACATGGTCCAAACACTGTGAGTGGAGGTGGAAACAAAGATGGCTCCAAAATGGATGCGGATGCTGCTAGACGAATCCAAACAGCTGCTGACAAAAATCCATCTTCTCAGGATGGATTTAAAGAAAGGGCTCAAGCTGCTGCAGCTAAAAATCAACAATAATTTTATTATTTAATTTGAATAAAATTAAATATTAATGAATAATTTCTTTATTTTTTTCCTATTATACCCAGTTATAATCCTCTTGGTAAATTGAATTAAAAAATTAATTCTCCAAATCAAATGACTACCCAAGTACCTATGCGAAGATATTGAACATGTTGATAAATGGTATTGACTAGTTTTCTAAGGCGAAAAAAATCACTAGAAATATCATACCATTTCTTGTAATAGAAAATTATTGACGATATTCTTTATTTTAAATTTTTCTATTCTTCTTTTGTTTTCTTCATTTTTGTCCTGTGTCAATATAGGTCTCCTTAAATGCTTTGAACTGATGTAATATTATCATTTAAATGTCATGTTTAAAGTAAGTGAAATTGAGTATTCTTGTGAATCTGATGAAATTAATGAATCAACTTTATTAAGTTATTAACTATTTGCTGTGACTTCGCTGGCATTTTGCGAAATCAGAGTAAGTTTTTGTTTCAAAGTATTGATTTGAATTGCTTCAAATTCAGAACAAACATTGTTAGCATTAATTTATGTCTTCAACTAATGCAATATCACCACCTAGTTCACCTGAACATATTTCAGATTAAAGTCTATACTAAGAACCATTATTTTAGCGTAAGTAGAGATATTCATTTTTTTTCTTTAAAACATTTAAACTATTTAACTTTTGGTGACTCATCAAAATATTTTGGTGACCAATAAAATTGAAAATTTTTGATATCTTACTCAAAATTATGTGACACGAAAAAAAATGTCCGGTCACCAAACTGACATGAGTCATCAGGTCAAATATTACATGACCCACTTGATCACAAAACATGCCAGACCCAAAAATTAAACGATTCTGATTAAATATGCTTTCGTGTTTAAAAGAGCGTTTTTTTAATGAATCTAAATCAAGCTTTAATTTATTCTTTCTTGAAACCCAAAAGGGGTTGTGAAGTTGGTTTCAATTCGATCATTTCAATTCAGAAAATTTGAATAACTTTTTTACTAAAAGAGATAATTTAGTTCTATAAAATGCTCGATTATAAGCAAATTTGCTTAATTCAGTAAAATAAGTCTGCAAAATACTCTGCAATTTTATGCATTTTGCACGCCATTAAAAAGTATTCAAATTAATTGTGCACTCACTTTGTAGAGTTTTTGCAGACATATATTTTCGGATTAAGCAAAGTTGCTTAAACATTATGCATTTTACAGAACTAAATTATTCCTTATAGTAAAAAAGTTATTCAAATTTTTCTGAATTGAAACGATCGAATTGAAATGAACTTCACAGCCCCAACCCAAAATTAAAAAACAAATAATTAATTTGTCATAATTGTAAATAAAATTTTTTAACCGTAAAATTTCTAAAATTTTTTAATATAAAAATTATTATTTATTTGTTTATCTGTGCTGAGCTATAGGCTCTACAAAGAAAAAAATAATGCATTTTTTAAATTAGTTTAAAGATCATATTGTATAATTTCTACCCTGATTTTCTTCTTTCTTTCCTGAACCGTTCGGTACTTAAATATGTTGAACCTTAGATTAATTACATACACGATATGATACATTTAATTTTAATTTAATTTACTTTTTATTTCATTTAATTTTGCTGACGGGTTCCTAAAAAGGTTATTACTAAAACACGGACCTCCAGTTTTTAAATAAAACACGGACCCATACTTATCTCCCCCATTAATACTATGCCATTTATCCCCCACCATTTTTCTAGTACAAAATTTTACTAGCTTTCACGCAAGACCAAAATCTAAGCTCTAGCACATTTGGTTCACCCTTCATTTTGATTTTATATCAAAAAATCTTAATTCAAATCTACAGACCCATACTTATTTCCCCCATTAATTCTATGCCATTTATCCCTCACCATTTTTCAAGTACAAAATTTTTATTTTATCTTTTTTGAAATTTTTGTGCTTGCATGTCCAACCCTCAAAATTGACCAATTTTTCCTGATTATAACCTGGAATTAATTATTTTTTTCTGATAATTTCTGCAGCAGTTAGGTTGAAAAATTAAAAAATTAGTAATTTTTTTTTAAATGTCTTTTTATCTTTAAATTTTTCACATTTTTCAAAACTTAGAGTGAACATTTTGTCCTTATCTAATCTAGTGTTGTGGATCGAAGGCCATGTCTGATCATAGGCTCGATTCGTCGCTCGAGCGATCGCGATCGTCAAGGTTTTTCGCTCGCCAATCGGATCGCTGAGCGACGATCTCGGTCGTCGATGTTTAAAAAGATTCTTTAAAAAAATCATAAGAATTAAATATTAGATAAATTAAAAAATTAAAAAATTAAAAAGTTCATAATTTGTTAAATAGTTTTGCATCAAAATTGAAAAGCCTACTTATTTATAAATTGCAAATTTTTAAATTACTCTAAAAATTTAAAATTCATTTTACTCTAAAACCTTTAAACAAAATGAATGAAGAGGATTCAAATCATTCTCTTGTATGACTTTGAGAAAAATTTTCCTTAAAAAAATTAACCCCTTCTTATTATGAGGATACGCTTCATAAAGATTGATTATTTTTTTATTTTCTTATTAAATTCATTTAGTTTTTTTTTAAACGCCCTAGCTAATCGATCTTGGCTTATCGCTTCACTCGCGATCCGATCTAGCAAAGTTTGCGCTGACCGATCGGATTGCCGAGCGGAATATAAAAGATCGTGTGCGTCCCTCGATCGACATACTCTAACATAATTTTTCCTTAGTTGAAATTTCGGACAACCATTTATGGGTAAACGCTATATTTTAAAATTTTTTGATTTTTAAATTTTTAATCTGAAGAAACTTTGGTTCAGTACAGCCAAACAAACAAACGAATGAGTAAAAAAATCATTTTAAAAATGAGCTAAGATTATTTGAGCAGTAAATAAAATTATTTTACCAAAAAAAAAAATTTAAAAAGCAGTAAAATTAATTAATGTGCAGAAATAAAAAATAAAAGTGATAATAACCTTAAGTTATCCGCTAAAAGAATGAAATGAACAGAAACTATACTTAATTGAACCCAATAAAATGAATCTTGATCAGTAAATTGAATTATTAGTTAATAATAGTCCAATTATTTTCGGCCCTATCTATATAAATGTCTTTCTTTTTCTGTTGTAAATAAATTCAAATAATAAATTTTACAAATATATATTTCAATAAATAAAATTAGTGATGACGAGTACGTCCCACTTGAATTATATGAATCGCAAGAGTCTGATTTTGAAGAAGTGGAAGAGAGAAACATACTCAAAAAACGAGAGTGGATATATGTGGATATGTTTGATGACAATGATGCTGCAGATTTGTGGTTAAAAAATGAAACAAAATGGTCAAAAGAAGATACCTATAGCACCAAAAAGGCATTGGTTTATCAGCCTAAATATATTATAATGTCACAAGCAACAACAAGTACTCCAGCAACGAGTAAACCAACCGCTAAGCCTACTCGCAAACGAAAAAAGACTGAAGTTACTGAAAATACTGATGAAATCAGTAATAAAAAGCCTAAAATAGGTAAAAATCAGTGATTTAATTCTTAAAGCTAAAAGAGGACGTGGTAGACCTCGCAAAAATTAATACTGCTACATCTTACACTTCTTTTTTCTTAAAATGTTACTTGATTTAAAAACTTTTTCTTTAAATAAAAAATACTTTTTCTGTTCAATGAAATTTATTTTTACTACCGCTTTTATTATTTATTCTCACCGTTATAACTATTTTTTGGGTCCTATTGATTATTTACTTTCTGCTCATATAATTTAATATCTAGATTGTATATATGTGCAGTAGACGCATCCAAAGCTTTTGACAAAGTCAATAGAAATATACTCTGGCATAGAATGTTGAAGTGTGGAATACAGCCAGCCGTAGTATTTGCCACAATGATTTATTATGACGAATCAGGTATGATAGTTGTAAATGACAACGAATATTCAGACATTTTTGGAACTGACGTAGGTGTAAGACAAGGAGGACCTCTATCCCCTGAACTGTTCTCAATATACATTGAAAAATTAATTAATAGAGTTAAGTGCTCTAATTTTGGGTTAAAATTTAAGTTTGGCAAACTAGAGATAATTGGCTATGCGGACGATATATTGATTATCAGTCAAACAAAGAGTGAACTGCAGAAGCTACTCAAAATAGTAGAAAAGGCTGGGCAAGAGCTAGAAATCAAGTTTAATGCAAAGAAGACGAACATCATGATTTTCAACCAAAAAATTAAAAGGACCGCAGAGACCAAAAGAGAAGATGCATGGCAGGGAGATTTAATCCTAGATGGTGAAGTTGTACACCAAGTAAATGAAATGAAATACTTAGGCATTGAAATAAATGAGAACAACAAAAACAAGACGCACCTAGACAAAAGGAAAAGGCTAGCCATGGGTGCAGTGATGAAGCTTAAATCAATTGGAGTATGGTCTGAGCACACAAACCCCTATCTTAAGGCGCACATCTATAAAACGTACATCAGGCCTGTATTAATGTATGGACTTGAAACAATTGACTTGAACAAAACACAGACTAACGATATCAGGCGAACAGAAGGAAACATAATTAAGTCAATGATTGGCATATCTAATCGTTGTAGAACAACAAATCTCTTACTAGCACTCAACATCACGGATACCACCACACATATGGAAAACCAAAAAACGGAATTCACAAAACGACTATGTGAAAATGATCTTACTAAAAAAATAGTATCCGACATAATAGAGGGAGGTACGATAAAAGACATGTGGAAATGTACAGAGCTCATATTCGATGAAGAACTAAACACATTAAGCGAACTAATACTCATATGTAATATATCCAAATATATCAATGACACCGAGGTTAAAGCTAAAAAGTCAAACGAAGTAGTAAAACGCATAAAAATTACATTCAAAGAGAAGAACCAACAAAAGATGACAGAGAATCTGTTTGAGTTAATTAAGTTTAAATAGAAGGATAAAAACCACTCGCGCCAAGAACGATGAACTTATGTACTTAATTTTAACCGCTTTTTATTAATTTACTCAATTTTCCTATTAATTAAGATATTTCATTACTCAATTTATACATATTTTTTATCTGTAAATTAATTTTTAAATTTAAATTCGAAGGGGCTATACCTTATTTAACGGGATAGTCCAATAAGTGGTCGGTTGAGCGACTTTTCAACCAATAAATAAATATTTAAATATTATTTAAATTTAATATCTGTCTAATATTATTTACTGCTCGATTAATACCCGTCCAAAAAATTATAGGTTAGAATAAAGTAAATTGTAAAAAAATTATAAAAAAATTATAAAGGAAAAAAATCTAGAAATTTTATGTATACACCGTATTCATATCAGAAAATAGTAAAAATATTGGTCCACAAGACTCGGTATACTTAAAAAAGTGCATTATTAATATGTCCCTTTATACCCTAGTGGATAATGAGGAGGCGCTCATCTCTTTTTCCAGTACCTTTTGAGCAACGGCTCCGATCTGACACAGAGGTTACTGCATCGAATTGGTCATCTACACCGCTATTATTACCCAGTCGAAACCGGTAGGATTAAGTAAAAAAGTGCATTACAGAAAAAAAATTTATTTTAATTTTCATCTTTGTATTTAAAAAATAAATGATAAAACTTTTAAGTTGGCCAATGCTTTTCTAGTTCAAACAAAAAAATGGGAAAAAAAATCTAATAACTTAATTTACAATTCGATTTTATTTTGATCTAAAAAAAAATACGGAAGAATTTTTGTCCATAGGTTCCAAAGGAAAAAAAAAGGAAAATTTTATTTTCTCTTACAAAAAATCGAAATTATTTCATTAGAAAATCAACAAAAAATATTCATAACAAAAAATGTTCAAAGCAGCCGGTCTAATCGGTAGTGAGCTTGTATTTCTTGACACAGTGCTGAATGAAACAGGAAACATAAAGATATCCTTCGTGATCGATGTAAATGTCACTTGGACGAACAATTTTCTCACCAAGAAACATAATGTCACATCTATATATCCCATTTTGATCATATATCTAAAATAAAAAATTCAAAACAAAATAATTTTTCAATTCAAAATGATTTACTTGGAGCCTATCATTTTTGCTATCTCCAACCAAAATGGCTTGGCCATCTTCGTCGACAAAGATGCCCGAAGGTTCGAACAGCTCGCCTCTTTGCTTGCCATGAAATCCAAAGGCCATCTCAATGTGGCCATCTAGATTTGTCTTATAAACTATACTTCTTCCCAAATCACTTGAGTAAACAGAGTTCTTGTTACTGCAAATAAATCTAACTTTAGTTTTATCAAATGCCTGCATTCGCTGCGCCAAAATGCCACTTTGACCAAATCTCTGATTCAACACATGCGAATTGGCGAACAGTTTCATTGTTGGATGGTACGCCTTGGAGCTAATGAGTAAGCCGGACTGTTTGTCGAATACGTGAACCAAGGGATTGCGGATATCGGCATCCACGCACACCACATTTTCTTGGTCATCATAGGCCAGGCCGTACGGCTTTCTCAGTATACCACTTCCAAATTTTCTCACCATTTTACAGTTCTGTTCCAAGTCAAAAACAAAAATTTCCTTGTCGTCTTTGACATACATCTCAGACTTTCTCTCACACAAGAGGACAGCAGAGGGCCTACGCAGCTTGACCAAGTGGTCTTCTTCTATTTGTCTGATCAATTCGCCGGTTGATTTTTCAAAAATTTTGACAGAATTGCTTCCATTGTCGCACACAATCAGCCAATTTCTCATGCTGCACGAACGCAAGCCAATCGGATAGTTCAGGTTGGTGAATTTTCTTTGAAATTGAGCTTTTAGCGGTGGAATCTGATCCAAGTGCCATCTGTTCGGCCCATTCAAGAATCGCCTCAAATAACTGCTCAATATGTTTATCTTGGGATACATGCTTGGGTAGTCATTCGATTTGTGTTGGTTGCTGTTGAGCGTTTTTTGTGCCATGACCAATTTGGGCAGTTTACTGGATCCATTGCTGTCTTCTGTGTCCATTTGTTCCTCATTAACAAATTGATTGTTGTTTGAATCGGTGTTGATTTCAGGACTTTTTCTTTTGTAGGGCGAGCACAGAGAAAGTGGGTTTTCGGTGACTGATTTGTTCCAAAAAAGGGAACCAGTGCCATGATTGCTTGTGTTCATTTTGAGCAGGCGTCCGCGTCCAGCGTTCAAGGAGGGCAGGCTGGGTGGCTTTTGGGCATTGATTGCTTCGCTGCGTTTTACCGGGGGTCCGAATAGAGTTTGATTTATTGAGCTGTCATTGTGCACTTGGTAACCATCGGAGGAAAAATTTGTCGCCGAAGTACTCGAGCTGGAAAGAGTGGCGTCCGGGACAGACAGTGATGGTTGCTGGAGAGCTTCGGTCATTACAACAAAATGAAAAGGACTGCTAGGAATCGGATTTTTTTTGTAGTGAATGTGAAGTTGGAAGATTCCGATTGATTGCGGAATAAAGTACACGCGAATAAAATGGATGCCCGGGTTCACTTTTTCCTTTAGTTCAAAAGATACAGGATTTTTGTGCGAGTCGAAAATTTCTATTTTAAGGTATTTGTGAAGATTTTTGGAGTTTTCGGCATTTCGAAGCTCGGTGTTTTCAGGAAATGAGAACGTAATGTAACATTTGGCATTTTTTCTAAACGAAAAATTTTCGCATAACTCGGTTTCCATTTTAAATTGGGTGGAATCGACCAGATCAAGCGAACAAAGAGCTTGATTTGGCGCGACCAAATCTTCGACACTAATTTCAACATTTTCTATATTTAACTCATTTATTTCCAAAGTGCCATTTAAAATTTCGTCCAACAAATTGTCAGCCATTAGATTCTCATTGATCAGCTGTTCAATGGTAGTGGCGTTTTCTTTCATTTTCATCCTTTTCTCATTTTCAGATAAATTTATTGAGCTCTCTATCAACTCGGCCTCAACATAGTCATTGATCATTAGTGCATCGTCTTCGTTGAATTCATTGTCATTTTTGTTTTTGGCAACCTCAAGCAACAACTCAAAATGCTCAAATTGCTGAAATTGAGCTTCCAATTCTTGCTTTCGTAAATTGATCTCATGAACTCCGCTTTCCAGCTTCTCAAAAATTTTGCTAAACAAGAAATCAAGCTTTAAAAAAAATTAAATTTTTTTTAAATTTATTAACAAAAAAAAATTGATTTTAATTTTACTTGAGAAACTTTTTTTTGAGTTGAACTATCTATTTGAGTTAGTAAAGTAGCCTTTTTAGCTTGATAAGTGTTCGTAAGTGTTTCTTGATGGCTCGAGAGTTCATTTTTTCTGAATTAATTTTAAATTTTAAATTTTTAAAATTAAAAAAAGATGATATTGATTTACTTTTCAATCAAGTTTTGAAGAAATTGATTGTATTGTTCTTTGAAAGCATTGATGTCTGATTGGTCGTTTCCAGTTGATTCAAGATTGTCAATCGGCATGATTTGGAAAGAAGTGGTTATCTAAAATTAAATTTTACAATAAATTTTTGCTAGGATTCTAAGCTAAGTATTCAGAACCATGAGCACTCGTTTTTTTCAAAAAAATATAAATTTGAGAGCTGTGTGTCAGAGCAAAACTTTATCTTTTATTCGCTGAATGTATTATACATCTAAGTTAAGCTACTGTGTTTACAAAAAAATTTAAATATTATACAAATCATTAAAATTCACTATTCGCCAAATATACTTGGCATTTGATTAGAATTTTAAAATCACCGCTTGCTAACTATTTTCAAATTGTAGATAGTTTGGAACCATGTTATAAATTAACCATAAGTCTTAAAAACAATCTAAATGATAAATTGTCTGATAAATTATACTATTCTTATCTTTTTTGTTTATTTGTGAAAAGACCGGTCAACGAGATCACTTTTTGATATACCCAAAAATAAGGTTATACCTAAAAAACGAATACGGATTGGCGAATCCATATTTTAAAGAGCTGAATTAAAGACGAATTAATTTGCTCAGATTTTACTGCTAAAAGACATATCCGGATCAAAAATAAAATTTTCTTATAAAAATCTATCGATACAAATTTTGGCAATTAAAAAATAAATCGACAAACTTATTTAAAAAAAGGTATTCAGAATTTGAATCAAATCTTTTAATTTTATTTTTTTTGAAATTTTTATTGCATTTTTCTCAAATATAAAGGATATGGGACAATTTGAATTGATTATTGAAATCAAAAATGAATGTTAGGTATTTTCTTGTAGATTTCGATGAGATGACTGAGAATATTTAATTATTTTATTTATGTGAAAATTAGTTCTAGAAATATGGCACTTAAAAGTTTCAATGAAAAATGGAATATTTTTGTTATTTTTTTAAACTTGACTCTTTACATTTTCATCAAAATAATCATTATTGTATAATGGTTTTAAAAATATTATTTTTGTATTAAAAAATCTAATATTATCGGTAAAGTTATTAAAAAAAAAACAAAATTTTTGAATATTGTCACTTTAAGCCACTGGATACCCTTTTAATTCATTGCCAAATGAAGTAAAAATTAGATCCTGGAAACAATTCTTTCTATCAGCATATGTTTTTTATCATTTTTATTTTCAATAAAAAGAAAAATAACCTTTCATTCAGTATCTATCCAAATTAACCTTTTATAAAAAGCAGCTGTAAATAGAAAAATACAAATAAAGGTGTTTAATTGAAATAAGTATAAATTAAACTAAAATTTTATTTGTAAATTATTTTTGAAACTCGGATCTGTGTTTTAGAACCAAAAAAATCCGTAAAAACATTTCGTTTTTTAAGGTATAACCTAAAAATAAGGTGCAATTTTTTTTTAAATTAAACGAATAAAAAATAAAATTGAGTAATTAAATTTTCAAAAAGTAAAATTTAAAAAAAAAGTAAATATTCATATAAGTATTTAAAATGTTTTTTGATTCTAAGAGATTCTAAGTGTACACAGTGATAAATAATAATTTTAAAAATTATTTATTTTGAAAAATAATTTATAATTAAAAAAAAAAGAAAAAAATCACAACACACAAAACATTTAAAAAGCTTTTCATTGTTTTAAATAATTAAAATAATTTTACATTCTTAATTAAAATAATTCAAAATAATTTTAATTAGGAAAAGGTTATGCATTTTTTTTATTAATTATGTTATTTTTAATAAATTTATTTATCGATCAATTAGTTTGAAAATTTATATAAAGATCAATATGAATAATTCATTTTTATTATGGTAAATTTATTTAAAAGCTTATGAAAATTTTGAGAAATTGTAGGATAACTAGAAAGAGTGGTCATTTTTACTGTGACTAAAACGGGTTAATCTCTTAAGAGCCACGGCAGTAACTTAAGTCATTACTGTGCATTATTTTGTTAGCCATTCATCTAATCTAGCATTGAAACTATTTGTCGACGGTGCATCAATTACGAACTGATATAAGGAATTTCATTCATTAATTATGCGGTTTATTTTCACTAGAAGCGCCGTTTTTTTACTTGAAATCACCAGCGATGCAATCTTAAGATCTTTTTTATTATTAAAAATGCAAAAAGAAATATAAAACAAAAAAAATTTTATTGAATAAATAGATGATAAATTTATTAAATTAAGTTAATTAGATACTGAGTTCAAAAATATTTATTGAATGTCTTCTTAAATTACAGTACTGATTTTGGATTGGATACGTGGATTTTACGTAAATTTTCTTTGGCCAAAAAATGGCAAGTCAGCAAACCTATAAGAGGGACACACAAATGTTTGGTCTGTCAAAAGCTCAGACATTTGTTCAAAATTATTTTGGCATTTTTTGGTTAAAGTAAATTTACGAAAATTTACGTAAAATATCGAAAAATTTTGTAAAATGACGTAATTTTACGAACGTAAATTTTCATAAATTCACCTTGTTTTACGTAAATTTTCGTAAATTTACGTGAAATCCACGTATCAAATCAGTACTGTATAATTTAATTTTGATTCTTTGCTTTTAAAATGCCACCTCATAAATTCGCTGATTCATGACCATTTACTTTCTTAAATTTTTGAATACGATCACCACCAATACCCAGTTTCTAACTTTGCGACATCAAGTATATTGAGTATAGTCTCGTATTCAAATCTTTTTATCTACAGTACAATTTAAAACTAACTTGTATATTTCTTTTCCTCGACTCTTCTTCTTCCTTTCCTCATCTTTTCCTTTCCTTTCCTAAGAGTTGAAAAAGGAATAGTCGAGGAATGGAAAATTTGAGGAAAGTAAGAGTCGAGGAAATGAAGAGTCGAAGAACAAAATGCGTACAAGTTAGTTTTAATTTGAACAGTATGTAAAAGTATTTTTACTCTTTTTTCGAATTTGAAGGAAAAAATAATTTTTGTTTTTTTTTAACCAAAACTTAAATCTCATAGAAAGTTTTAGTAAAAAAATATTTTTCAATAATTTTAGATATTTTAATTTTTGAAATAATTTCTTTTGATTTTTCACAAAATAAATAAATCGTCAATTTTTTTTTTACCTTTGTGTTTGAAGGTTTTTCATGGCTGGTTAGTTAAATTCCACGAAAACAATAGCTAAAATAGGTTAAATTGAATTATTTTAGATAGAAATAAAATAAAAATTATAATCGAATTTTAATCACAAAAAAATAGCCATTAAAAACACAAAAAAACTCTTGTCTGGTTTTTTGCATTTGAGTTACTCCTAAGGGTTTAAAGACAGTTAATAAAATAATTGTTCCTAATTGGGTCAATGCATTATTTTATTTTTTTTCAAACTTTTTATTTTTAGTATAAATTGAGGTGTATATTTTATTTTTTATTTCATTTTTTTTCGTCAAAAAAAGCTACAACTATGATTTTCGCATCTAAATTTATCTTTTAATCAGCAAAAATCTATTTGTTGTAAAAATTAATTTTTTTTTTTAATTTTGTTTTAACAAATGTGATGACATTTTTTTGAGAATTTTTCAGCCATTTTATTTTTTGATTTAGAAAATTTTTTAAATTTTTTTAATAAACAATTAACCTTTTGTATCATGAACCTTAATTTTCAAAAAAAATTTTAATAAATTTTTTTGACTGTCAGAATTAAATTTTTGTTTAAATTAAAAAAATATTGAGTGAGCTTTAAAACATCATCTTATCAAATAAAAATATAATTCTTCTTTGAGGTATTTTAATTAAGGTGGACTGGGAAAAAGTTAAAAATAAAGCTAACAAAATTATATATTTAGATTCCATCCTAGTTATAAGCTGAAGACACTTATTTGAAAGAAAATATCAATTTTAATGTGACCTTATTAGGTATTTGAATTAATTTTAAGAATAAACTTGTGATAATCACTCCTTTTATGTCATTTTTAGCTCAAAATTATTGTTCTTAAATAAGATAGTTCACAATTATGTAGCAATTATTCGGCAAGGAAATTTTCAATTCCATGAATAAAAGCATTTAAAAGCATTGGGCTTTAGAAAAAATTATACGCAAAAAATTTAAAACTTTGAAAGTTAATCAAAATTTTAAATAGCAAGTATTTTTGTTTTTTTCCATGAAACTAAATTATTTTTTTAAGCCATTTTGGTGGAATAAGTCCACAGTATCAAAAATTTTGCGTTGAAAGAATTTTTCCAAAAAGTTCTCGAATGAAAACATGGATAATCCTGCCTTTTACCCGGATGAAATATCAGCGCCTGCGATAGCTCAAACAAATGAAATCAGCCGGAAATTTAGCGATCAAATTGAAGACCAGAATGCTCAAAATTCACTGCAACATTTTGACAAAATCAAAAAGAAAATTGAATGCGAAAATAATTGGCAAAATGATCAGATAGAAGTCACGTGGGAAACGTATTCAACAAACGAAAAATTTAAATACATCCTTTTTTCTTTTCTGAAAATTATTGTCTTTATCATTTTACTTTATTTATTTTTATTGTCCCTAAGTTTTTTAACTATTGGCTTCACCCTTATATCTCCATTAGCTCTCAAAGCCGGTAAAGCAGTGAGCTTTTTGCTGCAGAATCCTTTCGGATCGCTGGCCATTGGTATTATGGCAACAGCTATAATGCAAAATGCTACGGCTACAACCTCAATAGTTGTGACCATGGTTGGCGCCGGCATTATTCCATCAGTTAAGAGTGCAGTTCCCATAATTATGGGATCCAATATTGGCACTTGCTTGACAAATATATTCATTGCTCTGACTCTCTCGGGAGATCCGTATGAGTTCAAAAGAGCCTTTAGTGCGGCAGCAATCAATGACTTGTTTAACATTTTAACCACTGCTGTTCTCTTACCAATAGAGATTTTTTTCAACTTGCTGTCTTTTCTTTCGCAAAAATTAACCGAATTGATGCCAAATGATGCCGATGAATTCAAGCATATGAATTTCGTAGCTGCTATTCTTGATCCGGTGGTTGATTTATTTATTCTTTTGGATCAAGATCAAATCAATGCCGTGAACATGGGCTCCAATACAACTAAAATAGCTTTGCGCTGCTGTGGTACAGACAATGGCAACGAAACAAATGCACGCTTGTGCAAAGAGTGCGATTATTGGTGCATGCCAATGCTGAATTCTTTCGGAGATGGAGGTACAGGTCTGTTTTGGATTATTTTTTCTCTAGTTGTTCATTTGACTTGTTTATTTGGAATTGTGAAAATATTCAGCCAGCTGATAGAAGGCCCTATAGCTCACGGTATTCGTAAAATAATGAATGCATCACTGCCTGGCAAATGGAAAGTATTCAATAATCTGTTGCTTTTCGTATTTTCTTTTGCATTGACTTTGGTTGTTCAAAGTTTGGATATAATCACAGCTACTTTAGTTCCATTATGTGGAATAGGAATAGTGAGCCTGCGGAGAGCGTATGTAATGACTCTGGGCTCAAATGTAGGCACAACTGTGACAGGAATTTTAAGTGCTCTGACCCAACCTGGAGCTAATTTCAAGAAATCTCTGGAAATTGCTTTTGTTTACACTCTTTTTAATGTTTTTGGCACGCTTTTTTGGCTGCCAATTCCATTTTTAAGATTTCCAAAAACTTTGGCACAAAAATTTGGCAACGTCATTTTCAATTATCAATGGCTTACTTATGTTTATGCAGCATTGGTTTACTTTATTATTCCAGCGATTGTGTTCGGTCTCGCTCTCATTCCATATTGGATTGGTTTGGCCGTTTTGATTTTTCCAATGGTTATTTTAATATTAAATTATTTGGTTATAGTAATTTTGCGCAAATTAGTTCCACAAAAATTGCCCGAAAAGCTAAAGAGTTTCGTTTGGTTGCCTAGATGGATTAGATCTTTGGACTATTGGGATTCTATAATTGAAAATATCAAGCTTTGGAAACCGAGCAATGCCTCAAGATATTCGATAGAAAGCAAAGAAAGTTCACAACAAGATATAAATGAAGAAGAAGGCGAACAATCAACAAATCTTCCGAGTATAGTAAGGAAATTCAGCGCAATAGAATCTATTATTAGAGAGTCTAAGAATTTTGGCCATCATTCTAAAATTTACAGTGATGTCTAATTTTTGTATTTAATTCGAAATTATTTTTTTTGATTCAATTAATAAAAATTATAAATAACATTCATAGATTTTTACTGATTTTCGGTTTTGTAAAATTTGACACATATCAAAATTAGAATAATGTATCAATTGATTTAAATACATTTTCCCCACTTTTAAAATCCCACTTTACAAAAACCCTTCATTAACAAAAATTCTCCTTTAAAATTTTCCCCACTTAACAATTTTTCTTCTTTTACAATTACCCCACAATTAAAAAAAAATATTTTTTTAATTTTTATCCAATAAAAAAAAGCTTGATTATTTAACTAAAATTAAAAATTACTTGAAAATTGATCAATAAGTTACTTTTACTTATTTAGTGACTTCCTTATTTAAATAAACCTGATCTTGACTAAAAGTTGAGTGTGAATTTTAAAAATATTATTCAAATCAAAGCGATTATCTTGAGTAATTTTTATAATTTCTAATTTTCCATAGAGAAATTCAAACAAAACTCATAGAAATATATTTTGATAGATAAATATTTCATAGAAATATACTCATTGAATTATTTTTCACATAAATTACGTAAAAAATTTAAAGAAAAACTTTTAAAATTAACAAACACAAAAATAAGCTCGATTATTTTTTTATGAATTCAACGAAAATTACTAAGTTTTTAAAACCTTTCTTTTTCTAAAAGTAAATTACAAAAAATAGCTCTGCGATAAACGCAACAAGATGCAATAATTATCTAAAATTTGTTTTGTATGTTTATTTATTTTTGAGACGTAATAATTGAAATATTTTATCAATAAGAAAGATGACTCAAATAATAAAATCTAGTTTAGAAAAAACATTAATAAATTTTATTTAATTTTCCAGGTAGATTTCGAATTTTTAGTTTTCAGTTATCGATTTATGTTCAATTTTTAATGCAATAAGTATTAAATAAAAAAAAATTTAAATTAATCCAGGAAAAAATTTACTTAAAAACAATACAAATTCTTTAGAAAAGATTTTTTGAGGTAAATCATCTAATAAAGTACTAAATAAAAGTCAAAATTACCCAATATCTAAAATATTGATCTGAAAAAATAAAGTCATAAAACTGGTATCTAATTTTTTAAAATTTGATTAATTAGTTAAATTTGTTTCAAAATAAAAGCAATCATTTAAATTAACTTGATTTTTTTATACTTTTGTAAACTATGCATGTCGATAGAGTACCTTTTAAACTTAAAGAGTATTTATACAATCAAAAATTTTCCACCTTTATAAAGTTTAATTTATACTAATGCATATTGTTTCAGAAAATTTCTAATTAAGTCAGATGAATTCACAAGAATTTTCTGAGTTTAGATTCTATTATTGTTTAATTATATCAAGCCAAAGATCCTTCAGAAAACAGAAAAAAACAAAAAAGAAATTTGTTAAAATTTTAAAATAAGAATTAAGAAGTCTGATGTGGATCCAAGTTTGGGAGAGTTAGGTTAGAAAAATGCTAGAAAATAAAAGAAATTTTGTGAGTTGTTAAAGTTCCTTTCTTTAAGTTTTCAGTGAGTTTGTTGTTTTAGAATAGAACTTTTTTCCTTATTCAATCTTTGTGGAGCATAGGATCATTACTTTTGATTTCCACTCAAGTCGATCTTTTTCTCCTTGTTATCCGTGTTTCTTTCATTCTAAGTACATGCCCGAGACATCGCAGTCTTTTTTTTTCTTAATGCATTGACTTAATGGCTCTGAATTTGTTCTTCTGTT
Source organism: Brachionus plicatilis (assembly GCA_010279815.1). NCBI lineage: Eukaryota > Metazoa > Rotifera > Eurotatoria > Ploima > Brachionidae > Brachionus > Brachionus plicatilis. The sequence continues at coordinate 1,315,256 of QEOQ01000180.1, forward strand.
AGCATTCGACAATGTCTCAGGCCAGTGTATTTGGAGAATCCTCCGCAGGCTTCCAGTGTGTAATGTGTTAAGGCTTTTCCTGTCAGATTCACACATCCTCCATTGCTTTTTATGCAAAAAAATTCAAAATTATCAATTTATTTTTTAATTTTTAATTATTTTTCTTTAAATTTGATCCAAAATTCACGGCCGCTTCAAAGTCAATGTTTTTATAAACCTCAATAACTTAGAAGATCATAGATTTCGAGGAGATCTGACGCGAATGTTTAAAATTTTCAACAGGATTAGAAGCATAGAAAAGCATTGGAGTAAAAAATGCAAAAAGTTCGTCGCTAAATCTAAGAAGCCCAAACGATAAATAATAGAACAAAAAATTTTTTTTTAAGTTTAATTTTTGACTGAGATAGAGTGATTGAGAAATGGAAAAAATCAGTGCAGTTTATGAGTTTAAATCAGTGAATAGTTTTAAGTTATTTATCCATAAAGAATCAATCGGAATGACTCAAATCAATCACTGTAATTTAGAGATATAAGCGCGATTCGAACTTGCTTAAAATTTTAATTTTAAACTTAAATTGAAATCTTCTAAACTTTATGTTATAATGATTGATATAGATAAATGTTCATATTGTAGAATAGTATTTAGAACAAAAGTTAAATAATTTTTTTATTTTAGTAATGGAAAGTTTGCACGAAATTTCACAATGCCTTTTTTATTTTGATATTTATTTGAATATTTTTAAATTTCAATAATGAATTTGTAGTATGATATAGCTTCTGATATGAATTTTATTAATTTATTTGATTCAATAGCGCCGATTTTGGTGATGTAAAAATTAAATATAAAATAAAAATAAAAAAACATGAAAAGAAAAAGATTTTGTCTATACAAATTTATAACACTTTATTTGTTAATATTTGAAAATAAAACAAAAAAAATTTTGCAAAGAATTATCTTGTATCTTTATTAAAGAAGGATTTTTTTTTCAAATTTTGACCATAAGTTTCATCTGTCTAAAATATACAAATCAATTTGATAAAAATACTTTAAATTGCAAATTTATTTTTATCTTAGCAAAAAATTTCCTATAGCTTGCAAATTTATCTTAAAAATTTTTTTTTGATACAAAGTCAAATCATTTCTATACACTCGTGGCTTTGTTCGGCCAATTGTGATGATTCTCTCACCGAAAATAAACAAGATAATAGTATATACTGATCAGAAAAGTTTACCTAGTTTAAATAATTGAATTTAGAAAATCGATATTATTAATTAACGATCTTTGGGTTTGCTTTTACCCTAATAAAAATAAACAGTTGAAACTAATACTCAATATATGCGCAAAAAAAACACAAATATCCAAAAACCTGGTTAATTCATCAAATCCTGTGAATGATAAAATCATTTCAACTCAATGAATTATTAATTTTTTCAAGATATTTTTTTGATTAAATTTTAATCGATGAATTAATCTACAATTTAAAATTAACAATCAAAACTCTTTATCGAACCAATTGGTTCATTCCTCCAATTATTTAGAAAAAAAATTTAGAATCACTTGAAGATTTAAGTTGTTCGAGTTAATTCCTCATTCAACATTGTCATTTATGTTTCATTCATGCTAACAAGTGTCCAACTGAAGTATTCGATAGTAATTTTGGACTTAATTTACAAGAAAAAATTAATCAAAATTTTAAACTTAAAGAACACTGGACTAGCTCAGATTCCAATTATTCGATATAGAATGCAAATTAAGGATTTGAAGTCAGGAACAGCAGATATTCTCTCTTTTTTTGGCATTATGTTAAGCTCAATTTAAACTGATTTTAGAAATTAAGATATTTGGTTTATAGGTCACTTAATTCTGCTTTAATCGACAAAAATAATTAAATTTAAATTACAAATTGTTGATCTATAAAGAAAATAATAAACAAACACTAGTTAAATGAATAGGCTTTTTTCAAATCAATTGGAATAAGAAGAAAACCAGTGCTGGTTTAAAAATAGCCGAATTTAGCAGAATGAGAAACAATATCAACATTTATTGAATGCTTGAATAGTTTACGGGGGCTGTAGATAATGTTTTTCATTTAGATCTATCTTTATAGATTGATCATCTGAATTAATTCAATCAATGCTAAATCCGTTCGATTGAAAGCAATTGTATTTTAGATTTGAATTATTAATCAAAAAATTGTTTTTATTTTTTTTCAAAAAGATAAAAAGTATCAATTCTTAATGAGGTGTTTTGAACATATTTTTTAGTTTCTATCTTGGAATTAAAATTAAAATCCTATTTCAGTAATGATAAATAAAAAAATCAATATTTAAAAAAAAAATACTAAGATTTTGTTCTTTAAAAAATTAAGTTTTTTTTTCATAAAACATTATTTAATAATTTATTTATTTAGATAAAAAATACAAATATTTTTTTGTTATTTTTAAACAGAAATCAGATTCCTCTAAGTTTTTATTCTATCATTAAAGTTATTTAAGTGCTTTGTGAATTTTCCCACATTTTATACAAATTTGATGTTTTTTCCCCGGAAAATATTTTGAAGCTACTTGGACCAAATATTTTATTTGTTCACTGGAAATAAACAGCAATTTTCTTGAAAATGTAAGAATATTCACGGAGCCTTTCAAAAAGTATAATAGGACTATCAAAAATTTATTTTATTTCGATGATTTTGTTCGTTCGAAATATTAAGAGAAATATAAGCTTTATTTTATTTTTTGCTAAAAATTAGAAATTAAGAAAAAATTTGAACTTTAAAAATATTCGATTTCACATTTAGAGACTAAATGATAAACAATGAAAATTGGCTTATACTGATTCAAATTTTTAATCATATTAATTCAGGTATAAGCGTTTGCACGATTAGAAAATTTTAAAATTTATTTTTATTAATTTAAATAATTAGATTTTTAAATAGAATAAGCTTTTCTAATTGATTTAAATGTCAAGATTCAATAAATAATATATTAAATAATGTATTTTGTTTTCAAATAAAGATAATTAATTTGTTTAATTTTGAAGAGAAAAGAATTATTTGATATTTTGAGAATACGGAAATTCATTTCTTCTTATAAAAAAAAAAAATTTAAATTAACCAAAGTCTGAATAAATTGTGCGTTATTGTTAATCTAAATTTTAGCGAATATCAGTCTATTTAAGTACTGACCAAACGTGGGTCATTTACTGTAGTTACTCTTTATTATTATTATTAAGAATTTTTTAAAGATTAAATTTTAAAATTGAAAATTTTTTATTTAACAGAATATTTATCAGAAATAATTCTTTAGATTTTCAGTTAAACTATATTTAAATTTATCATCAAAACAAGCGATGTCTGAAACAGTTTATTAACAAAAAAAAATGTTTTTTTAAATCATAAGCAAAAAAGATGTTTTCAATTTATCTGCTGAAGATAATTATACTTGTTAGGTTTATTTTTGCTTTCACAGATTCACATTAATCAATAAATTCTCAAATTTAAGCATAGATCATATCTAATATTACATTTCTGAAAATAAATCGGTTTGAGTTGTTATCAAATATTCCTCAAAATTCATTTACTTGAACAGAATGATCAAAAATCAATAACCCATATTTTTCAACAATCTCTAGATTTTTATTTAAATATCCTTTAGAGGTAAATAAAAGGAAATCAAATTAAATAATGTTTCATTTAAAAAAAAAATGTTTCAATAACAAAAATTATTTTAAATATGAGGCTTTTTATTACTTTTAAAGAAGCAAACATCTTTTATGCGGAAGATGTTATACTTTTGTTTCTCTAAATAGAAAATAAAAAAAAATCCCAACATTTTTACTAAACAATTTTTTTTAAAGTTATTAAGACTATTATTTATTTGAAGTTTTGAATGAATTATTTAATAATTATTATCAATATTTAACACTCTGATTAACGCAGGCACGATTTCATGTTCGAAATTTTTTTTCCACTTTTTTGGCTCGTAAATCTAATTAAATTTTTTTTTTTATCTTTTTTTTTTTATTTTATTTTTTAAATAAATGAAATATATTTATATGAAAATAAAGCTTTCATATCTCCTTCTTACTAGTAAGTGGATTTTTGCATTTTGAAAAAAAAAATAGGGTCGTAACTTTTAAATTTTCATTTTGAAAGTTAAGATTCTAATTTTTATAATGATTAAAATTTTTCAATTCAAATAAAAAAATGAGATTACTGTACTTCTTCTATATGCTTTTATAATTTCAACTTATTATTAATTAAGATGCTTGAATGTATATCGATATTCGGAATTTTTATTGATTTATCTTCAAGTGAAATATTAATTATTTATAAAGGGTGATATGAATTTCTTTTTGAACTAAGTAAAAAGAATCTTCCGTAGAGATTATTAATGAGATGCGGGAACATCGTTCCATATATTGACGGAATGTTTAATTAAAATTTGTGATCTGGTCAAAATCTAACAAAATTGAGGATTGATTTTTATACATACTCTTCCATTAAAAAATAATTATACTTATCAGTAAGTTTTTTTCGGATAAGGTTTGAAACAAAAATTTCATAAAAATAAAAATAGACTAGCTACTAATTTATTCAATTTAATGCTATTCGTGCAAAAAATTAAATCAAAATTAATTATTTTTATAATTTTCTAAAATGCCTTAATTTTTCTTAAATTTAAGGTTTAATTTTAGGTTTTATTTTACAAAAATAAAAACTTTCATTAAACATATTAAATTTTAATATAAATTTTAAAAGAAAGTTTTAAATTTTAAAACATGTTCTTAATTTAAGGAAAATCAGAATACTAAAAATAATTATTTTACTTATGAAACTAAACTAGTATTTTTATTTAAAAAAAATCAAAATTTATAGCTTTTTTAACTTTAGATTCATTTAAATAGTTTTATTTTAAATTTAAACATTTATCTGATCAAACTATTTTTCATCAAAAGAATCTTTAGTTCTTTAAAATTCAATTTAACTCTAAAAGAATTACTCTATTTAAATTTAAATGATTCACCATCGTATGATACCACAAGATTTTAGAATATTATTTTATATTTATTTAGAAAATTTTTATTTACTTTGCATGAAGTCCTGTCTTTTGTAATTCATTGTAAAATCTACATGGTATTTAATCTCAGGAGGACTGAATTTGATGTTTTTTGACTGGATTTAAGCTTTTTAAAATTTGACTGATTATATTCTTAAAAATACAAATTGAATAATATTTGAAGAACAAAATTCACAATCTAATCTATCATGTATGTTTATAATTTCATCAGATTTTTAAGCTTGATTTAAGACTGAGTTGCATGTAATTTTGTATTCACTAAAATTGATAAATATTTTGTAACTCTAGACCTATGATTTTATTCAAGTTTCCTCTCAAGTAAATTTAATGTAATTCTTTAAATAAGGCTTTTTTTTAATAGAGCTACTTGAAGCCTATTTTTATTATACGATCAGCCATAAATTTTCATTAAATAAGTTGTCTATCTTCCTTAGTTATCTAATATTTTGATTTACAATTAAATAATTAAAGCTATCAATGCCCAAAATTTATGAACATAATATCAGCTTTCAGCACTTTTTATGCAGTCTTTTCTGCAAAGCTGTTTCATTCATTAAAATTTTTTAAAATAATTAAAAAAAATTATCAAAAGTTAATTTAGATAAAGCAGGTTTCCCGTCGGTTAATCGAATTTCATTCAACTTAGCTCACATTTAACGTATTATCGATTTATATTTATGAAATTTTCAGAAGATAAATAGCAAAAAATGGCGTAGGTTTTCGACTAAAACATTTTTTTATGAAAGAATAAAGTTCATTAGATATTAAACACTTTTAAAGAAAATTATTTCAAGAGCAATGTCGTCAGATAAGGTATTTTTTAATTAGAAAAGCATTTTATTCCTTTGAAATATCAGTATTTATTAAAAAAAAATTATTCATTTGATTTTCCTGTGGTAAAATTAATTTGCTCTTAAATGCTTCTATTCATCTTTTCAAATATTATTTCAAATATATTATTATTTTTTTTCTTAAATTAATATAAATATCTATTCTTTTATTAAAAGTGTCTTAATTTTATTTTGTCTATTTAGATTTTTTTATATTTTTATTTGGGAATTTCTTAAAAACGTTTTAATTAAATTTATGTATGGAAAGGTTTGTAAAACTTTAAAAATTGTCTATAATATTTTTCTTAAAATGATAATAAAATTCAATTCATTATAACAAAAATTTTCGATTCCTTTTTGGTAATTAATTCTTTATTGAAAAATAAAAATAAAGTAATATAAATCGAGTAAAAATTTAATTTAAATTCAACCCTTATTGATTCAATTCTATCTTTCCATTTATACATTTTTTTTTAGATATTCTACTTCTCTTTACTTCATTGTGAATGTGACTGAAATAATGCATAAAAACAGCATTTTTATAGTACAGTAGTTAATTAATTAAAAAATTGATCCAAAAAAAATTTTTTGGCAGGGATTTTTTGGAGGAAATTAATTTTTTTGTTAACTTTGTAGAAAATATATAATTAATAAAAATTGATTTTAAATGCATTTAAAGATGCTTAAAAGCTTAAAAGCTTAATTTCAATTAGTTTGGGAACCTAATGATTTAAATGAAAGTATCTGAGGCGCTTTGTTGATCAGGATTTTCGGTCTAATAAAAATTCAAAGAGTTAAAGATAAGTAACACGGCTATATATTCAAAAAAGTCAGAATCTTATCAAACTTGATTAGACTAAATAAACATTTGATTCAAATAACAAAAGTAGTGAATGTAAAATAAATTTATATATTAAAATTAAGCAAAAAGATAAGTGTTTATTTATTTTGGAAATGGTAATAAATCTTGTATAGATTTAATATTTAGATCTATAAAAATAATATATCCAAACTTTTATAATGAATGTTTGCTAAAATACTTGGTTAATTAATGTCTTTCGGCATGATTGTGTATTAATTTGAAGAAGCTTAAAATGTTACAAAACTTTTTATATATTTCAATTTGAATTATTTCTGATAAATTTTTAATTAAAATTTAGAAAACCTAATTAAGATTCAAGAATTATGAACAGTTTTCTTTGAATATCGAAATCTCACTTGATTTTCTCGATTTCTCTGGCATTTCACTGTTTCACTGTCAATATTATGATGGAAATTATTAAAACAAATCATGAAAAGTTAAGTGTTAAATTTAGAAAAAAAAATTAATTAATTTGGCAGATTTTTCAATATCCAGAATACTAATTCATCTAATGAAAATCAAAAGTTAGCTAACATATTTATTTTTTTGTTACCTAAATATTAAATCTTTAGTGTATAGACAAAAATTAAAGCGGATATAATGATTAATTATTTAAATATACTTTCAAAAAATATATGTGTTGAATAACGTGAATATTTTTAATTAATTTTAAAATAATCGGCTTATTTAAGTTAGACATTGTCATTAGTATTTTTTAAATTGCTTTAAAATTGCCAGTATTTCAAGTTTATGCATCTGTGTATAATAATTCATTTGATTATTTTCTATTGCATCAATTCAAATTTATCAATTAAATCCCTTGATAGATAAATGTTCAATTTTTATAAAATAAACATTTATTACTTTCTTCTGTTACATTTTTTCGGTGTTGTTTGTTGATTCAACTTATTGCTTATCCTAATTCTGAAATATTTTTATAAATTATTTTTAAATGATATTATAAATTAAATAGACAAGATGATATTACACCATAAAGAATTCCTGAAATCAGTCCTAGATAATAACCTTCTTTTTCAAATGTTAATGCTTTCAATAATGTAGTTAAAACAATAATGATAATAAATCATTTTTTTTCATTAAAAAGCTTCTGAATTTTATTTTGTTAATAATTAATAAAAATTAAAAAACTCTCTCTAAATTATCACCTGAGTCTGTAATAATGTTTAAACAAGAAAGGTTTATAAATTTTATTCAAACTAAACCTTGATAGGTAACATGAATTTTTAAAAAAAGTTAAAATTACATTACAAAGCTAATTTTTTAATTTAATTTTCAAGTATTTTTTGTGAACAAGAGTTGCATCCAGGAATTGAGTCGAATTACTTAAAAAGTTCTTGAATTTCATATTAAAGCAAGTTTTATTTAACTCAGGACATATTTTCCTCTGCTAATTGAGAAAAATAATTTATTTTTCTAATTTAAAATTATCTTGTAATATAATACCCAAGTGTCTCTCCAATACGGTATTCTCTATCTAATAAACCTGGTAATTTATTTCGGATGAAAAATTATGATCCTGATGGACCGCTTCCATCATTTATTACTTTACATTAATTAAGTTTAGAATTTTTTTAAACTTACATTTGATAGGTAATATGAATTCGTTTAATATCTCTAAAATTACATAGTTTATTAATTAATTTAATTTTCAAGTATTTTTTGATAACAAGAGGTTCTCTCAAGAATTGAGTTGAAATATATAGTATCTATGTTAATCATACACATAAGCATTACTTATCTTAAATAATATCTAAAATTTTTTTATATTATTTTAAACGAATGTTTAGATTAATTGGAAAGTTGACGATTGAAAAAAATGAAGTCACTAAACGGTAATAATAAAAGTCATGTATTAATTCAAAAAGAAGAATAATATTTTTTAAATTGAAAATTTTTTAGATATGAAATTTCAAAATAAAAAATTCCCTTTTCCAGTGATTACTATAATTACAATAAAAGGCTCTTTATCATTAGATATTTGAAGCAAAATTATCATTTTATTTTTTTGTCATTGATTCGTTCATCTAATGCTTTTCATGAGTTCAATCAATTTATCATCATCAGAATCCTTTTCTTTTTCAACTTTATAAAGTCATATTATTAATATTGTACAAAGATTGTAATTAACTTTAATTTTAATTTTTCGTGTCTTATCGAAATACGAACCAACTGTCCTGAAAATATAAACTTATCATTTTATATTTTTCGTCTTTACCCAGTTATTAATGTAAAAACATTATTTCGTAATTTAGCAATGAAATTCATAGAATTTCTCATCAAACAAAAAATTAAAGTTTTCATAATTGTAAAGTTAATTCAAATATTATTAAGTATGGATCAAATTACTACGATAGTAGCCTAAGGTTTCATCATTTACATTCATTATTAATTCTTTTTCTTTTTAATTTTTAATAAATTTAAGCTAACTTTTGCTACCAAGCTTTAATTAAAATAAATATTTAAAAAAATCTTGAAAAATTAATAGGACTTTTAAGTCAATTTTAAGATAAATTAAGCATTTCTATTTGAAAATATTTTAATTGTATTCTTTTAACAAAGCTATAAAATATCTAAGTTAAAAACCAAATTTTTTAAGAAAAATTAGTCAATTTAAAGGAATAATTTAATGCTGTAATAAATCGAATGTTTAAAGTAACCGGAAATTTTTGATCCCGAATTTTTGATTAGAGATTTTTTTAATTTTGTTCAGCTTTTCTTCATTACTCGTTCATTTAGAGATAAAAAACGGATTTATATAATGAGTTTAGAAAGCGATTAAAAATTCAGTTGGAATTACAAACTTATTGAAAATATTGAGTTTTCCTTAAGTAATTTAGTTGAAAATTAGTAAGATTAATGTGCCGTTAGTTCATTAGTTTCAGCTTTTGAAAGACTGTATTCGGCAAAAGCGAATTGCTTGGAGCAAAATTAGCTTTTATGGATTTTGCTTAATTCAAACTGGTAAAAATTGATAGCTGAACAACAAAATTCTCTTTTTTTTTATTCTAAAGACTCAAGTTAAACAATCTCGCTCTTAATTACGGAAATAATTAATGAAAACTTTTTTAAATACACATTGGTTTTGAATTTATTCAGATAGAAAATAAAATCCAAATTTTGTTCTTGTTCCATGTGGTTATCATTACTCTAAAAAAATCCTAGTCTCTAGAACAAAATTTATTTAATTTTAAATTTTAAAAACTAACAAGATCTGAAACACGGCTTTGGTTTTCTTTCTTTTTAATTAGCTACATCTTAAAAGATATTTTAAGTATGCGAACCATATCAAAATAAATGTTTTTATTCATGCGGATTTTATGATTATAAAATTATGCTTTTTTAGAATAAAATTTGATGGCAGGTGCAAAAATTTTAGATAATTTTCTGACACAGACTATTTAAATTTTGAATATTGATTTTTAAATTTTAATAAAATTACCTACAGAGAGTCATTGGTTATGAGACCAATTATAAATTCTTATTATCTTGACGTCTTTTATCTATTAAAAATTTATTTAGATCATTTTAGATGGATATTTTTGGCTCACTATTTTCAAAACAAAATTCTTAATTACATAGAAATGGTTTTAATCGTTACTTTATCAGTTCTATAGCTAATATAAAAAAGTTCCACTAAACATAAAAGAAGTTTGTTTGATCAAAATATTATTAAAAAAAAATAAAAATTTTTTGTTGTTGTTGCAAATAAAATATTATATAATGATAAAAGTTGGCAAATTTTTATTTAATATATAAAATTCAATCTTGTTTTATCGAATTATCAACAAAAAGAATAAAAGATTCATTTGTTTAAGTAACAAAACTAATTTCGGTTCGTGAGCATAAATCCTGGAGTCTTTCACTATGCAAAAAATATACAAGGCATATGAAAAGGCATGTCGAACTGGCGATGCTGAAGTTGAACCACTAAGTGATTTGTTCTCACCACCACCAAACTGTCTTTCGGTAATGGGCGCTGCGCGTAAAATTAGCGATCTCACAACAGAAGAGAAGAAATATCTTCTAGCTGCCGAAAGGGGTGACATTGGAACAGTAAAGCATTATTTGGAAGAAGCTTCAAGCTTTGAAAAATTTGATATAAACTCAGTTGATCCATTGGGCAGAAGTGCTTTATACATCGCCATTGAATACGAAAATATAGAAATGATTGAGTTATTATTAAATAATCATGTTGAAATTGGGGAAGCTTTACTCCATGCGATTAATGAAGAATTCGTCGAAGCCGTCGAAATGTTGCTTACTTATATAGACCATGGCGGAAATCTTCCTGATGTATATTTATTTTTGATAATTTTTTAAAAAAAATTTTAACATTTTATTTTTAGCAAAGAACCTCATTTAATAAATTATTGGAACCAAAGAAAAACGTAACTAAATTTATTTCATGTTCTTATTTTTCTAAATTTAGAATATTTTTTTAAGAATGATTCAGTTAAAAAACATCCTTTATTTATGGCTGCGGCTGATGCCCTAGAACAAGAGAAAAACAAGGTAATCTTTATATTGATTAAAAAAAATGCTTGTTTTAAATGCTATTTCATGTTTATTGTTTAATTTTATTTAAAATTTTTTTAAAAACTAGAATTCTAGATAAACAAAAGCGTAATTCTGAAATTCAAACATTATAGGTTTTAAAATATTTAGGGTCTTTCAAAAAAAAATTATTTTAAATTTAAATGGTGCTAAATAATTTGCTTGTGCTAAAATTTTTTATTTTTAAATTAAAAATTTTAAAAAAATGCTTTAAATTTTAAATTTTTGTTAATATCATCTTTTCATTTAGTTGTTCGTTTCACCATTTCAAATTAGCAATTAGAAAATAATCTTTTCCTCTGAGCCATTTATTTTAAATTAACTTTTAATATGATATTAAGTTATTTACAAAATTAAGTAAAAATTTGAGTCAATTTTAATATTTTTTTCATTATATTGAGAATATTAGCTTTATATTAAGCTAATTAAATAAGGGCTTGAACCAGCAGCCAGAAAAGCCTGGGGCTCTATCCAAATATTTAAATTATTTATATTTATATTGCTGCTTTATTTTTTTTCTTCAAATTTGTTTGATAAAACAATATTTTCTTTAAGTATTTCAGGTTAATAAAAAACTTTAGATTTCTAATCAAACTTTATTTTTATTTAATTAAATCCTTATTCGTAGAGGAAAATATTGTAAATTCTACCTTAAATTTTTCTTGAATAACAAAAAATTATAATGTTTTACGAAATTTATCACAAAGAAAAAATCATTTAATATTTCTGCTTTCAATGTTTTAAATTTATTTTTCATTTTATGATCGTTTTGATTTATAATATTGTATAATTCACTTTTACTAATGCTTTTTATTTTATATTTTTTAAAAATGGAAAATTAAAAAATATTTGAAAAATTGTTTAAAATTATTAAAATATTTCTTCAAAAATAATCAGACTTAAATTTGATTTAAATCAATTTTTTCCATTTTTTGTGATTTAACTCGAATTTGCATTTTTTCAATTCTAAAAAATACCATAAAAAAATAACATCAAATGCATGAAATTTTTTTATTAATATGCCACGAACGATTAAGTTTTAAGCCAATTTTGTCATGATTTTTAATGAATCAAAACTTATTTTTTTGTATGATAATTGTTGCTTTATTTCAAAAGCTTAAGTTGATTTAATATTTAATGAAATACTGTTTAAATTGATATTAATTATTAGGACTCTAGTGGACTCAGATCAAAATGGACATTTTTAATAGATGCTCTGCGAACTAAGAGATCCAACAAAATGGTAGTTTTATTTATAAAAAAATTAAAATGCACTCTTTTGACAATTTGCATGTGACTTTTACAATTGAATCTTTGATCAGTAAATTTACCTTATGCAAAATAAAAAATTGATACAAATTTAAATTGAACCATGTGTTGAACTCTAGTGCGAGATATCCGGTAAATTTTTTTTTTCTTAGGTCAATCAGGACTCAAATGGCAATTTGAATTCAAAATCTTTTACGACAGACATAACACCTTTAATTTTGGCAGCTCATAAAGACAATTATGAAATTATTAAAATTTTATTGGACCGTAATGAACAAATACCAGAACCAGTAAGTTTTTTTAGGTTTGCTTCTTCCATAAAAATAAAATAATAATAACTAAAAATAATTAGCATGATGTTCGCTGTAGTTGTCACGAATGCATTCGAGCAAGATCTGATGACAGCTTAAAGTATTCCAAATCAAGGATAAATGCATACAGAGCCTTAGCAAGTCCTTCACTAATGTCACTTTCGAGCAAAGATCCAATTTTGACCGCATTTCAACTCAGTTGGGAACTCAAGCGCCTCTCTAGAATTGAAAATGAATTTAAAAATGATTATGAGAAATTATCTATTCAATGTCAGGAATACGCTAGTGCACTTCTAGCCGAAATAAGAACTTCACAAGAGCTCGAAGTTGTACTAAATCACGATCACGAAAATCCTCCAAGTTTATTTGAAAGTGATCAGGAAAAAAATAATCTAAGTCGTCTTAAACTTGCCATTAGATACAAACAAAAAAGGGTATGAAGTTAAATTAATACTTTTTATTAATTAAGCTAAATTAAAATGAAATAAAATTAAAATTTTCGTTTTTTAGTTCGTAGCTCATCCGCATTGCCAACAATTATTGGTAAGTCTGTGGTATGACGGCATATCCGGATACAGACGTCGAAACATTTTATTAAAAATCACTTTTATTTTATTAATTGGTCTATTGTTTCCGTTTTTGAGTGTTATTTATCTATTTATGCCTCATAGCAAACTTGGAAGAGTACTGCGTCAGCCATTTATTAAATTTGTGTCTCATTCAGCCTCATATATTTGCTTTCTATGTAATTTTTTAAAAAGATGATTGTTAATATTATTTAACCAAATATTTGTTTAAGTTTTATTAATTTTGGCATCGCTGCGGATAGAGTCGTTCTTTACTGGTGATGAAAGTATCGAGGATCATAACAAAGAAAAACGCGGACCAAAACCAACAAACATAGAGTGGATGATATTTTGTTACGTTGCAAGTAAAATTTTGACTTTAAACATCCGGGTTTAATTTTGTTCATAAACTAAGATTAAAAGGTTTCGTTTGGACAGAAATAAAGCAATTGTACAACGAAGGACTCATTGAGTATCTAAACAATTGGTAGGTTAATTGGAAATTTTGGTGAAATTTTATTTTTTATTTTTAAAAAAAGGTGGAATTTACTTGATTTTATTACTAATACTCTTTACATAACCACAATAGTTTTGAAAATAATATCTTATATCATAGTTCAAAATGAGATTAGTGCGGGAAAGGATACGTATAATTTGAATCGAGAAAAATGGGATCCATGGGACCCCACATTGATAAGGTATTAATTTAAAAAAATTAAAGGGCCTGTTGAACCTGATCATAAGCGATTGAATGATTTTCTTTCTTGAACAGTCAAATTGATTGACAGAAATTTAACATTTTATTATTTTTGAGATTTAATCTTTAATCCAAAATAAGATGCTAAAAATAAAGAGAAAAAAATCATTATTACTTATTTTAATATTCAATGGTTACTGATCACAAGGTTAAATAAACCCAAATTTTAAAAATTAAAAATTAAATTTAAATTTTGTGTTTTTTATCAGCGAGGGTATTTTTGCCATCGCCAATGTTTTTAGTTCATTGAAATTAGTTTATATGTTTACAATAAATCCGCATCTAGGCCCATTGCAAATTTCGTTGGGTCGAATGGTTTTCGATATCATGAAATTCGCAGTTTTTATTCTGTTAGTGATTTTTTCATTTAGTTGTGGCCTAAATCAATTATATTGGTATTATGCTCAAATGAGATCAAAAAAATGTACTGAACGCGAATTCGATGATCCAGAAGAACAAGAAGAGTGTTTTTTAAAAATCAAATACTTTTCAAAGTAGAATTTTATTAAATTACTTTTTTTTTATTTTTATTTAATTATTTTTGTAAAGTCTATTCGAAGCTTTACAAACACTTTATTGGGGAATATTTGGACTAATAGATAAAGATCGTTTAGAGTCATTGTACAGAAAGCACACATTCACTATGTTTATTGGTCTCTTAATGTTCGGAGTCTATTGTTGTATAATGATTATTGTATTGATAAATATGCTTATTGCTATGATGAGCAGTTCTTACCAACTAATTGCGGTAATTTTTTTTAACAAAATTTAAAAGAAATTAATAATTAATATTCATTATTTTAGAACCAAGCTGATGATGAATGGAAAGTATGATTTTTCAAAATTTTTCATATCACTAATTTTTTCATCTGCAATTTAAAAAATTCGGATTATAATTTTTATTAATTTCTAAATTTAAAATTAGGCAAGATTATTAATGTAAATTTTTGCAAAAAATTTTCTTGGGATTAAATAAAAATACAGATTAGATCCTTTAAAAATTTGATTAAATCTTTTTAATGATGATTATTTAAACTTTAATTTTCATGATTTTAAGCAATTTGCTAGTTTATGAAATAAGGATCAAAAATTTCCATTTTAAAAATTATTAAAATTTCAAATATTATTTTTGGAATTTTTAATGGGGGTTAAAAAAAGAATGCTTAAAAGCTTGACAATAAAAAATATCCTTCTATTAAATTCCATTGAATTCCACAAATCAACATTAAAATTTTGATAATTTTTAAAAAGGAAATTTTTGGTCCTTATTTTGTTTAAATAAATTAAAATTAAATTTTATTTTAGCTTGAGCCTGACCATTTTATTTTAGCTTGATACCATATTTCAAATTTAATAATTTATAAAAAAAGCTTCAAAATTTAACAAATACAAATGAAAATAAAGAAAAATTATAAAACTAAAATTGAGGATCATTATCGTCTTGTTTTTAAATAAACAATAAGCATGTAAAGAAAGTCAAGTCTGGATAATTGTTATTAGAAAATCATTTTGATTTTATTCAACTCTTAAAGAATTTAAAAATGTATCTTCTTGATATCAGAGATAAAATTTCTTTCAACAATCTTATAAAATAAGATTATACTCTACAATCTTCTGGCAAAAAATAAAAACTCAAAGAAGGAATTATTCACCTAATCAAATATAAACTTTTACTTCAAACGACTAATTTTTAAAAATATATTTTCTGGATTTTATACAATAAATTTCTTTTATAATAATTTTTAGATTTAACGAAAATGGAATTCAAATCTTGTAAAACAAGAATTTTATCTCATAAAATATTCTTTTTCTCTCATAAATGATTTAAAATCATTTTAACTTTTTGATACTTTTTAAGTTATAAATTTTGCTAAAATTCCTTTATTTTAGTTTGCACGATCAAAACTCTGGGTTTCATATTTTGAAGAAGGAAGCACACTTCCTGCTCCTTTTAACATCATCCCGAGTCCAAAATCACTTAACTACTTATTTAGATGGCTTTATAAAAAGCTGTTTTGTGCCCAACTTCAAAAACGGAAACAGCAAAGATGGTTAAGTATTCGGGTAAGAATTTGTTTAATTTTTGTCTACGAATAAAAGCTCAAGGTAATTTATAAAGAAAATAATGAGAAAAATTAGTGAACGTGAATACAAATATCAAAGTGTCATCAAAGAAATTGTCAAACGGTATATAATGCGCAAGCAGCAGAGAGATCTAAATGCTGGTGTCACTGAAGACGACTTAAATGAAATTAAGCAGGATATTTCTAGTTTAAGATTTGAGCTTCTTGAAATTTTTAAAAATAATCAATTTAAAGTTGACATTCATAAACAAAATCCAAGTAAACAACAGAAAAATTTTGCAGAATTTAAAAAATAATCCTTTTTAAAGTAAAAAGAAAACGAGGAAAGCTCAACTTAGAAAAAGCGATGGCCCAAAACATGTTTGACGAGAACAATCTAAATTTATTTGATTCATTTAAGCTAAAAACACGGAATAAACAACATTCAGTGGACACAGATAGTAATTTTAAGAACAGCAAAAGAAGCAATTGTTCAAACAATACAGAGAATAATCGAGAACTAAATTTTAAGGAAGTTCGAGAGACCAAAAATAAAGCAAGCCAACCAGGTACTCCGGCGATGTACAGAATTGCTATGAGATTAAAGCGCTTGACTGATTTAAAGTTAAAAAAAACTAGTTCTGGTACAGTTTTTGAGTCCAGTCAGTCCAAATTAAATGAAGCCAAAAGTGAAAAAACTCTTAATAAACAAAACACGTCTATTGAAGTAGTGGATGATAATTTTAACACTAAAATAAGTTGGTTTTATTAAATTTCATTTTGAATTTTTTTTTTATTTTTTAATAATTTAGATGAAAGCAATATAAATTTTATTGAATCAGATGAAAAAAGCTCTTTTCATGAACGAATAACCGAAGTTTAGATTATTAAAAATAAAGAAAAATAATTTTAGATATTATTCCAATTTGTTAAAATAAATATTGCATATCATTGAATACGTGTTTTAAGCAAAGTTAAATCCCATTACCAAATGTTTAATTGGTGCTGTCATTCAATTTGGTAAATTAGTTTTGTCACTTTTACTATTGAGAAAGAAACAGAAAAAACTGAGCTTAAATACTTTTTGTATCGACTAATAAAAAAAAATTTAACTGTATTAATTCTCACATTTCTTTATCTATGAATATTTTATTTTTAAATTTTATTTTTAATAAATAATATATAAAAATTTGTTTTTTTTAAATTCATATCAGATAAAATTGTTTTAGTATACAATAATCTATTATTTTTAGATATTATCAGAAAAAATTAATATAATTTATTTTGTAGCACCCTTGTGACTTTTAAATAGAAAAACTCTTTAATTTTCAAATTATTTTTTGTTTCAAAACAAACGTATGATTAGTTATATTTATTATCTCAAACGGTTAGAACAAAATTTAGAGTAATTTTACAAAAAAGTTATTTAATAGCTAAATATTACAGCCTATTGCCAAACTAGTCAAGTCTCTAAACTTTAAAAAAAAAATATTATATTTATTTTAAAAATAATTTTTAGGTTTTTTTTGAGACGTACCAGGTGAATACATAGTACTTTTGAACAAGCATAAAGAATCCAGAAAAATACGTAAATTTTAACTTTTGGAAATAATTTAAATAAATACACTGTACTAATTATTTTATGATTTTTTTGATAAAGTATCTTTCTTATTTAAAGAGCTCACTAGTTGAATTTTTTTAACGTCAAAAATTAAGTTCAAAGATTAGTATTTTAAATAAATGAACTATTTTTCCAAAAAATTAAAAGGAATTATTTAGTTAAATAAATAAGGATAAACAAAAGTACACTTATCGAGGTTTAGATAATAAGAAAATTAAAAATTAAAAATCCTTTCTGCACTTTTTGTACTTTTTGATAATTAAAATAAAGATTTTAATTGATTAAAAGTTAATTGATTTATTTAAATTTTAACAGTTCTCTAATCTACAACATATTCGAATCTCTAAACCAGGGGTTCCGTCCTTGATTTAACTTTTAATTTAATGTTTAAAATAGCCAAAAAGTAAAGAAAGTGCAAAAAGGAAAATGTTTTTTTAAATTTTTTAAAATTCATTGTCTATCCATGCAAACTCATTGTTTAAAAAAAATATTTTTCAGACAGGTTTTGGAACTTTTATATCTATTTATTTATTTTATTATTTTTATTTATTTCTAGTGGGAATTAAACCTCTAACTCTCTGCTTGTATGCCTATCAAAAAAAATAGCAAAATAATTAATTTGTTTAAATAAAAGCAACCAGGCTAACCCCAGATTCTAAACAAAAAAATTAAATGATAGGTATGCATTTAATGATTCAAGATTACTTTGATCATTTTGATGCATAAATTAGATCTTTGTTTTTAATTTAATCATTTTCAGAGCTTTTCAATTTGATTAAATTAATTGTAGCAAATAATATGAATTTTTCAAATATTTTCTCTACTGATCTTGAAAGTTTCAATTTTTTATTTTTAAATTTATAAAACAAAATCCGAATGACAAATTTAAAATTTTTTTAAAACTTTCAAGAAACAACAAAAAATGTTAGAACTTTTATTCCTATTGTAAAAATTTATCTAGTAATGAAACAAAGTGAAACTAAAGTGAATGTTTGCAAAAACTCGGCAAATTAATCAAGTATTTTTATCTATTCATTTTAACAATGTGCATTTTTCAGAAATATTTGCAGCAAACAGAATATGTTTCGCTGTTTTATTTTTAGAAAAATTTATGATATTTTTGCTTTTTTTTGAAAGTTTTTTATAAAATTTCACAATTCTCTAATATTTAGAGAATTAATTTTTTTAAATTTTATCCTCTATTTATTTTTGGTTGGCAATAAATGATTCAATTAAAATTTGTCTACCGATTACACATTTAGGATTGTCAATGTATTTATTAAATAAAATTATAATTTATGAAAGAAAATTTTTTAGACCTAGACCAATTTTTTGTTCAAAATGCAAATAATTTAAGCAAAACTCCTTTGAATTTTTTTAGAACCATTACTAAAGGATATGTCTCCAGTATTTGTTTCATTAGTTTTTGAGCAAAGCTGAGTAATGAAATGCAATATTGATCAAATATATTAAAAACACATGACTCGAATTGCTGCTTGTTTATCTTATTCGTAAAACAATTTGTTCTTTCCAAAATTACTTTACCTGAAGGTCGAAAGTATGTTATCTATGAATATATTTTTTTTATTTACAGAATATCTAAAAAAATGATCTTAAGTTGAAAAATTAAAATTTTTTGTTACTTTTTGAGACGTATTTGTTAACCTTGAGAGCTATAAAAGAATTAATTTTAAATTTTTTATATATTTTATTATGATATCAATTTAAATATAAAGCTATTGAAAAAATTAGCTATTTAAAAATCATGTGATTATTTTAAGCTTTTTTTCGATTTATCTCGAAAAATTTTTTAATTAATAGCTGATTTTTATAAAAATATAAAAATATTTTGCTGAATAGAAAAGTATGACTTTTGGATTTCAACTATTTAATTTTTTATCTTTTCATACGCTGGTAACTAGCAACAAGAAACTACAAATTTAAAATACCAAGCGCCTTTTTTACATAAATTAAACAAGTTTTTTGGTTTTAATAGGCTTTAATGTTTAATCTAGCCATTTCAATTGATGCAAGCTTCAACCCTATTTAAACAATATTTCTGAAAATTTTTTTTGTGAATAATAGAAGTAAAAAAATTTTGATTATGATTTTCAAACTAATTCTCATAATTAAAAAAAAAGTTTAATTAGGGAAAATAATCTTAATATTGATATTATTTCAAAAATATTTTTGCACTAATTCTCTGTCTGTAATATATGTAAATTATCTTTGATAAAAACAGTGTCTGGAACTCATATTTTTTTTCATTTTATTTTTTAATCAATTATTGGCTCAATTAAATTTGTTTCTTTTCAAAAATCAGATAAAATAGAGCCACAATTTCTATTAAAATCAAAAAATTGATGGTTTAGATAAAATATGCAATCAAATAGTTTTAAGTAAGTTTTTTATTGATTAATTTCAATTATTTTAATATTTTTCTTAGTGTTGACTTAGAGATAGAGAATGATGAAAAAAGCGATAATGGAACAACTGAATCGGTTGATGAAGGTAAAGAAATTCACGGAGTTTTTATGTAAGTAGTCACTCTAGTAATCAAAAATATAGTTCATAAATAAGTTAATCGAAATTTATCATTAAAAAAGAATAAAAATTTAAACAATATTCAAATTTGACAATTATTTTATCTAGAAAAAAAAGCAGAAAATTTTTAATTTTAAATCTGACAGTACCGTAAATGCTCTCAAAATGAAATTTAAATCTCAATTGATTAATGACTTTTTAAAGTTTACATTTACGGACCAAGACAATTCATGAAAAAACACTGTATTAAAATTTTACAAATTTATGTAAGTAATCGATGAATATAAAGATTTAATAGAATCTAAAAGGGTAAAATTCACTTAATAACAAAATAGGTATTTGTCTTTTTATTTAAAAAATCGATAATTTTAAGCGTACTAGAGGAATTTGTTTAATTTTTGGATTAAAAAATATTCATAGAAAATTTTAAACAATAATTTTTTTGAAATAAATAGAATTTTTAACTTATTTCAGTCGGAAGAATTTTATATTCATTAAGTATGTTAAAAATAAACAAATGAAAATTTAAGATAAGAGCTTTTAAAATTTTCCCCTTAATTTTGATATTTTGTTAATGGCTTTTAAATGTAATTATTTTAAATGATGTAAATACTTCAGAAATTAAACTTGAAGCATTTTTTTTAAAATTTATATCTTCTCTTTATTTTTTAGTTGTTGTCAATTAATTTTATTTTATTTGAAAAACTGAAAAAAAAATCTTGCTAATTTTTAATCATTAATTTGAAATAAAAAAATATTAACCAACTTTACTTTATAAAATTTAGCCGTCAAAGAGAAATAGTTGGTGCCTTTGTAAATCATCTTCTTACTCGTATAACTATAATATTTTTGATATTTATCGACATTATTTTTGTCATCCTGGGAATTTCGTTACCTGATAGTAATTTTATTTAAATTTTCCTAAATTTTTTATTTTAATTTTTTTTTAATTTTTAGGCTCCGAAAATGCAGTATTTATTCTGGATACCATTTCTCTAGTGTTTGTTATTATTTTTTTAATCGAGCTCAGTCTCAGAATTTTTGTAGAGATGTAATTTAAATCTAATTTTAAAAGTAAAATTCAGCTTTTTAACTTTATTTACAGGCAACATTTTTATAAAAGTTGGTTTAATATACTTGATGGTTTTATAATTGTTTTGTCATTCATTGTGTCTGTTATTTTGACCATTTTGGATGATATCATCAATAATTACAAGCAAGATTAGTTAAAAAATAATTTTATGGTATTTCTAAAAAAATTGTTTTTAGACTCGGAAGAATTATTGTCATAGGTCGCATAATCAGATTAGTTCTTTTAGTTAGATCAGTTCGTTTGATTCTTCTTACAGATGGATTCCAAAAAAGCATGAGGCTTACAGTAGGTGGAAACAAAAGACGCTATCAAAAAGATGGATATGATTTAGACCTTTGCTACATTTCAAAAAGAGTGATTGCAATGAGTTTTCCATCATCAGGTATTGATGGAGTATACCGAAACAGAATTGAAGTATTCAACAAGTTAATAAAAAAAATAATTTATTAAAAAAATATTTTTTAATAGCAAGTAGCTAAATTTTTGGACGAGAAACACCCGAACAAATACAAAGTCTACAATTTGTGCAGTAAGTATCATTCGTAAAATTTCAAACCTTTTTTTAATAAAAAAACAAGGTGAACGAACATATGATACAAGTTATTTTCATGAAAGATGTGAAAGAGTAATGATAGATGACCACAATGTTCCTAGCTTAAAGTAAATTTTAAATATTAATTGAGTTAGGTGTAAAAAGAGATTTTTTTTCAGGGACGCAATCCGTTTTTCCAAGGATGTCCGAAATTGGATGAATGCCGATCCAGAAAATGTTATAGCTGTTCATTGTAAAGGAGGGAAAGGTAGAACTGGAACTATGATTTGTATCTGGCTCCTGGAATCGAAGCAATATGCCAATGCATCAGTAAATACTTAAAGAAATATGAAATTTAAAAGAAATAAGTAATTTTTTAGGAAGCTTTATATAAATTTGGAGATCGGAGAACAAATTGGGATAAAGGAAAAATTTTCCAAGGTGTCGAAACACCGTCGCAATCAAGATTTGTTGGATATTATGATATTATTTGCAATAAACTAAATGGACTATTGCCACCAATTAAATATCTTAGATTAACAAAAGTTTTGATTCATTCAATTAGAGGTAAATTAAATAAGAAGTTGATCATTTTAAAATAATTTCTAATATCTTTTAAGGTATTGGCAATTCGGACGGGTCAGATTTTTCCATGATAATTTACAATAATTTAAAACAAGTGGCAGCAACATGTAATTTTGGAACAAATAATAATTGCCAAGTATAAATTAAAATTTTAATTCAAGTTTACTTTTAAATTTAATCAATTTTAGTACCAGTTTGATTCTGATAATAATAGAGTAGTTATTGAGTCAATAAATTCAGAAATTTTGTCCGAAGAAGTAAAAGTTATGTTCTTTTCTTCTAATAAAGTAGGTTTTATAAATATATATTTTGTTTTATTAATATATATTTTTTAAAAGAATGTTCCTAAATATTACGATGATTGTGCATTCTTCTTTTCGTTTCATGCTTCATTTATTGAGTCAGACCGTTTGTTTATTCCACGCAATGATCTTGATAATCCTCACAAAGAAAAATTTTGGGATGTTTATAACGAGAACTTTGCAGTTGAAGTTTTATTTGAGACTGTTGATCAATAAATTTACACTTTGTATTTTTAAAAAGTTTCTAATCTAAGTCATTAACTGAAGAAAATTTATTTAAAATTTTTGAATCGATTAACCAAATAAAAATAAAATAATGAAAATGCTTTTTTATTAATTTAAAATTAAAAAAAATATAAAAAATACAAAAAATTGATATAAATAAATAAATTAAAGTATAAAACACACTATATATAACAATTTTAAACTATATAACTTTGTTGTTCTAGTTGTCTATTTTAAGTCTTGGGTGAGCTCATCAGCTAGTAATTCAATTATATCCTTAAAAAAATAAAAAATTATTTATTAAATTTTAAAACTCATCAGTGCCATATCTAGTTTGTAAACTCGTTTAGCAAATTAAAATTTAGAAGATATCAATTTTACTGGTATAAACTAAAAAAACTAAATAATTTGCAATATTTATTTAAATTTTTTTATTTGAATTTTTTTTTTAGTCTTTTAAATCAAAAGAATTAATTGTAAATTTTATGGAAAGTGCGCTGACATTAAATTTAAACAAAAATGATTGAAATGACTAGAAAAATTTAGCGTATTTTTAATCAATTTAAAAAAAAAAACACCATTAATTAAAACTAAAAATCTATCTTAATTTATCTAAAAAAATAAAAGTGATAAAGTAAACCATTAATTTAATTAAAATTTATCAAAACAATTTTTTTGGACCATGTTACAATTAAATTTTAAATAAATTTAATAAAAAAGGTCTCAATAATATTTCACTTCATTCCACAGGTTTACATTTATTATCATATTTGTCTGATTTGTCTGATTTTCTATTGAAAGTATCTAACTAAATTCTTTTTTTTTTTTAAATGATTTAATTAAAAAAAAAATTCTTTTATTTTTTTAAGCACTAAAGAAAAAATTCTTATGAGTTCAATTTGTTAATTTATCTAATATGGAGCCTTTTTAAAGTTTTAATCTCCTTTTTAAACCTATTTTTAATCGAAAAATTGAGTAATATTTTTTTCCTCAATCTGAAACTTAAAATTTTTGTTTTATATTAGATTAAAAACTTAAATTTCAAAATTCCGGTACTTTTTTTAATTCTTTTTTAAGTCCATCTATTTTTTTAAAAAGAAAACTGAAAAACTCACATAGATTAAATGCTTGTTTAGTTTTTTGTTTTGAAATAGCTCGAATAGTTTCATGACCCCAGTCTGACTATTTTTGTCTCCAAACAATCTCTGAAGAATTTCTTAAAAAATTTAATTCATTGAGAATCTAAAATTTAAAAATTTTAAACTAATCTACCTGGTATATTTGATCTCAATTTGTGCCTAGATATTTTTTTGGTTCTTACTTTATTTTCATTAGTTTTATTTACAATTTCGTATCTAATGAGACTAGTTGAACCATCTGCTTCATCAATCATCCAAAATGAGTCTTTCAATTGCTTTAAATAAAAAGAAACTTGGTCTTCACTGATTAACCAATAGACCGATTCTCTTATCTTTCGATTAATAGTTCCTCCGAAAGTTAGCTGAACCAACAAAATAAGACTTTTTCTAAATATTCTTTTCATTCCTTTTAGCTCGAATACTTCTTCGATTAAAGCATAAAATGGTTCGGCTATCGAGTCATTTGAATCTGAATCAATCAATTTCAAATCTGGATCAGCAAATATTTCGTCCAGATATTCATCTACCTGATTTTCTTTTGACTTAGAACTTTAATTGTAAGTAAACTTAAAATTTTAAAATTATTTTCAAATTTATCTTTACCTCTTGAAAATTGACGTAATTGAAAATTTATCTTCGTTTGAGGCTGATTTTTTTGAATTTTTACCTAGTTCGTGGCTCGGACAAAGAAATGAGTAGAGGGCATTTGATTGAGTTAAATCAGGATCTTTACTTATTTCTTTTAAGTATTCATCTAATCGTATGACCACTAATGTTATTTTGTCTTCTGCTTTTTTTATATTAAAACTTTTTCTATAATTTTCTTGGATTTTCGTGAATTTAACTCTTAAATCTGAGGAAATAAAATCTCTAATACTTTCATTTAATTGTTCGAATTCCCTGAATGTTTTGTATATGGGCCAACCCTCTGCTTTTGTGTCTTCATTTTCAGTCTCAGTTGGCTTATCATTTAGCTTGACTAGGATTTCAAAAAGAATCACATTATCGCTTGAGTTGGTCTCGTTTGGAACAATCGATGCATTCATAACACTCGTGGTCCACTTGCCAATGTTATCACACCAAATCTCTGTCTTTTCAATGTGTTTTTCATAAAGAGATATTTCTCTTTTTAAATTCGTCACATCTTTTTCAAGCAATTCTTTTCGCTATTAGATTTTGTTGAAAATTTTGATGATTCTAAATATTAAAATTTTTACCTTGGAATCGTTTGGTGCATTAGCCAAGGCCGATATTTTAATGTTCAATTTGTCCTTTAATTTTTCCAGGTTTTCTCTTGTAATATTTATGAAGGAGTCAGCCTGAATAATTGATGACTGATTAATTGTGACAGCCAATGAATCAATGAAAACTTCTTCATCTTGAAAATCTAAAAAATAAATAATTAATACAAAATTTTGTTTTGAAACAAAAAAACACTTTTTTTCTTAATTTAAAAAAATCCTCAATTGAGCATTTAAAATCCTAAGTTGGCAATTTCAAAGCTCAAGTGCTTAAATTTTTTTTTAAACATAAAAATTTTCCAAGTTAACCCCTTTATAGCTTGAGAGAGAAATATAAAAGATAAATTTAAAAGTAGTCAAAAGTTTAATAAGTCTCATGTTGATTAATAAAAATTAGACTAATTTAATATATAATAATATGTCCCTTTCTCGGGATTATGGATAGACGCTCATCTCCTTTTCCAGTAACTTTTTGAGCGACCTGACACAGAAGTTACTGCATCGAGTTGATCATCTACACTGCTATTATTACCCAGTCGAAACCAGTTCTCCTTTTTTTTGATGAAAGGAGTTTAAACATTCGTCCCGTACTGCAGAGATATTTTGAAGATTTTTCCACTTTCAGCGGATTTTGAACCCTCGACCCTCTGCTTGCTTGACTAACACACAAATCATTCGGCTTTACGGGTTAATAAAAAAGGTAGAACTGGAACTATGACTTGTATCTGGCTCCTGGAATCGAAGCAATATGCCAATGCATCAGTAAATACTTAAAGAAATATGAAATTTAAAAGAAATAAGTAATTTTTTAGGAAGCTTTATATAAATTTGGAGATCGGAGAACAAATTGGGATAAAGGAAAAATATTCCAAGGTGTCGAAACACCGTCGCAATCAAGATTTGTTGGATATTATGATATTATTTGCAATAAACTAAATGGATTATGGAAAAATATCCAGAATGATTTCGGATTCCAAAGCGAAACAATATAATAAACTTGACGATAGATGCGAACGTAGTTTTCTTATCCAGCTACACAAGATCCAACACGGTCATGATCGATCTGAGTTAATTAGTGGAAATTTGCAGCACCAGTATGGAATCCTCGCTTCAAGAGTATGGAATCCTCCGACCGCGTTCGACGCTGCTATTTATTCTTTTTCGAATAAAAATAAAAAATTAATTGGTTAATTTTTTTCACTTTTGTATATTAGCAAGAATATTTTGATTATCAAAATTAATTTATTCCCATTTATTTTTCATTAATTTCATCATTATAATTATCAATAGTTTTTTGCTATAGAGTCCGAGATAATTCACTCGCATTTGTCGAGACATTAAATAAATTTACTTAAATATTATTTTATTTTTTAGATTTATTAATTCATAAAATATCAACTTAAATGCAAAAATTTTTTTTTAAATCAAATGGTTTAAGAGATCTTATTAAAAAAAAAGAATAAAAATTAAAATATTTGAAATAAGAATTGCTGAGATTTCTGTTTAGTTTATTTTTGGACTTTAAAAAAAATTTTTTTGGTCCTTCTTTTAAATAGACTTTAATAGTTTTATTCAAAGATTACAAAGATGAAGTCAAAAATCGAATATTCAGGTACCATGGAATTTATGATTTTTTTAAATAGTTCATTTGAAATTTGACTTTTCCAAATTTTTTAAATAAAAAAACATATTTAACTTCACTTACCTCTATTCTCAAAGTTAGTGATCATCTTGTCATATTTTTCCGTAACCAAAAATGATGGATAATGGTCTAGTTCGAGTACATTTCTAATTTTTTCTTGAGCTTTAAAAAAACATTCATCTGTCTTAAATTTAGATAAAATTTAATCGAGTCAGCTATTTTTATAATCAATTTAAGAATACTTCATTTCCTATTAAAAAAAGCTGCATTGATTTGTACAAATCTTTGCCGATTTCATCTCGAACAGGACTATCGTAACTTTTTAAATAGTTATCATATATTCTATTAGCTAATTCATATTTGAGTTCTAAATTTTTTGAAGGAATTTTTTTTAATTTTTGCACATCAATCCAGTATCTCAACAAAGCATCGCTTCCATCGTGTTCCAAATATTTCAAAAAACTCAAAATTCCAACCTTCGATCTCAAGATTGTTTCAAATGGTAGAATCTAGAAAATAATTTTAAATTCCTAACAAAAAAAACTGTCTCTCACTTTTCTATTTTTAATTCTGTTCTCGAAAGCTTCATCGTCTTCTAGATGAATATTAGCATTAGAATTCAGTCGTTTATGACACAAATTTTTGGCATGATGGAGTTGTTTTATATACTTTTTGAGATCTCTTGACTTGAGCATGTCGCCCTTGCTGCTTTTTTCCTGACTTAGGCTGTTTGATTTCGTAATAGTCGGATTTTGATAGGGTTCTCTAGTTTTGTTGGCAAAAGATGCATAAAAAGAAGAAGTTCCACAATTAATTATTCCAGAATTGTAATTAGAATTAGACGTTGATGTATCATTGCTACTTTTTAAAAAGTCTTTCATAATTGTAGCTTGCATTAGCTCGTTCATTATTTTGTAATGAATTTGGGTTAGTTCTTCAGCATTTGAAGAAGTTTTAATTGTTTTTATAAAATCTTCATAGGTTTCATAAGAAAATGTCCGGCTAATGCTGTTTTTTGTATTTTCTTTGGAAGTTATAAAATCAATCAATTTTTGATTTAAATAATCAGGTTCGCTCAACTTCTCAATTATTGGATAAAGCACTATATTTTTTAATAATTAATATGTTATTTTAATTTTAATATAAAGTATCACTTTTATTAACAAATAATTCTCTTATAAGGGCTCGAGTACAGCTATTTTTCAAGTAGTATTTGTCATTAAAAATTTTCATTAAAATTAGTTCAGTGATATTGCGGAGATGTTCTTGTTCTTTGTCGGGACTAATTTCATAGACTTTTAAAAAAAACTTTTCTTTTGTGCTAAAAATAAATAGATAATAATAGTTGGTTTTTTTATTTAAACTTTTTTACTTAGAACAATGCTTGACATTAAAATAGTGTTCAGAAAATATTGTTACTAAATCTTTGGAAATAATTTTAACAAAATCAAGGTTCTGAATTTTTTTTCTAAATTTTTCAATTACAAGTTTTATCTCTGCTCTTTTTGAAAATAAAAAATATTTTTTTCTCCCATTAAAATAAAACAATATATGACTTACTTGGCAATAGAAGAAAACTTGTCCTTATCCCAAATAAAATCGCTCATCCAGGACATAACAAAATCACGGATCACTAATTCAATTAATTCTTCAATGTATGTTTCCATTTTTGAATTGAATTGAGATTCAATTATTTGATCACTGGTTCTTAATAAATCATTCCGAGAATAATCCTCAGACAGTAACTCATTTTCGCTTAAGCTTAAGGATACATTGTCTGAGCCAGTTGATGCTTTGTAGATAAATGAATACTCTGTAGCGGAATTTTCTTCATTTAAGTAAAAAAAATTGGATAACTGTTTAGTCAATGATAATGGTCCGTCGTTTTTTTTAATTAAATTTTTTTTTCGAAAATCTTTCTCAAGTTTTTTTGTTTGATTGTTTAAAATATTTGAAAGTTCAGTATACAAGGAGTAGTTGATTAATTTCAATTGACTTTTTGTCAAGTCTGAATTTGTTTCTTGAAAATTCGGAAGAATGTTTTCATCTGATTTGAATGAAAGATAGATCCCAAATAAAACGCCTAATTTATAAAAAATAGAAAAATTTTAAATGTGTCATCAAATCAATAAATAAAAATTTTTACCAAATAGGCAAAATATCAACATCATTAATAGTATAGGAATACCCAGAATCGTGAAATTCACTGATATTTGTGCAAAGACAAGAATGAAAAGTGTGTTGATCCGAACAAGAATTGATGGCATTGTAAAATCTTATTAAGAAATTTATTACCAGCTCATCTAAGTTTCAATTTGGATTTTCAATTTAAAATGATCTCCAAAAGTATCTTTTTTTGTTTAAATTCATTTTATCTCTAGATTCACTTTTCATTTTAACCTTATGATTCAATTTAATAAAAACTAAATGTTTTATTTATCACATGATATTCAAAATTGAAACATTATTATTTGAAAAAAAAATTATAATATGATAGTTAATAATTTATTAAAATTATACACAACTTGTTGAAACTTTTCAATATTTTTTTCTAAATTGAAAATTAAGTTTACAAAATAAATATCGAAGTGAGGAATAAATTATAAAAATTGATTGTAAGATTCAACAAATAGAGTTATCTTAAATTTTATATCTTTTGATTTTTTTAATTTATAATTTTAAATCTTTTAATTTTGTAATCTAAGAGACTGGAAACCGATTCCCATATCTTATTAAAAATCTGTTCTCATACGACTCATACGATATAGAAAATGGCATCAAATACATTCTGCACTATAAATAATCACAAGTTGCACTATAATATTTAAATTGCACTATAATATTTACATTCACTATATTAATCAAGGCTGCACTATAAATAACATTCTTACACTATAATATAATTTTAGAGAGAAAAAAAATATAGTAATACATACATAAGAATAAAAATAATAATAATTATCAAAAATCTTTATTTTTATCAGAGTCTGAAACAGAGGAATTGACTGTGAAGTTTTTTTTCAAGAAGGATGATCACAATAGATATTTCCCTTATATCACAATTAGTTGAATTTTTATTACTAAAAGAGATGTTAAACAGTCTTTTAATTTTTAAATTTATTTCTAATTTTAAAATAACTAAATAAAAATAATCTACCTTAAAACATTTCTAAATAAGTTGCCGCAAGGAATTTAAAAAAGGGACGGAAAATAAAATAAAATAAGCTTTTTTGAAAATAAAAATAAATATAAAGTCTAAATTAATATTTAAATTTATTTTAGTTCAAATCAAAAATTATTTTAATTCAACTCAGAAATTATTTTAGTTCAAATCAAAAATTATTTTAATTCAACTCAGAAATTATTTTAGTAAAAATCAAAAATTATTTAAGTGCCAGGTGATTTATATAGTAAAGTTTTGAAATATAAAAGTTCTGATTTGAATTATTTTGGTAAAAAACCGAATAATTCAGTGCACATAAAATAATGTAGTACTTTTTGGAAATAATATAGCGCAGTTTGGTATTAAAAAAAGTGCAACTTCTAATTAATTTATAATGCAACATTAAATACAAGCCATAGAAAATTGGTTATATCATTTGAATAAAAAGAAAATTTTTGAAAGAAAAATTTTATTAATTATATATTTTTTTTCAATTAAACGATCAAGAAAAATTCAATTTGTATATAGAAAATTAAAAAAAAAAATTTAAACATTTTTTAATTTAATTTTGGATCGGTTTCCCGTCCCTATTTTTTATCCATTTCTTTAAATTCAACCAAGGAATTCAAAGATTTTAATATTTTTTTAATGTCGTTTCTACCAAAAAAAACTCAAGAATTTTAGACATTTTGTCGTATAGAGTGATATTGGTGAATAAAATAATGAGAAAAATAAATTTAAAAATAATTAAAGAAAATAAATTATTTTAAATTCTTTAATCAAGTTTGAATTGGTATCCATATTACAAATATGACAAATATATTGACATCTATTCGCATCATCTAATGTCTGAAACCCCAGAGTATATTCTAATGAGATTGCTTAAAAGTTTAAAATCTCATATTATTCATTGTAAAGTGAGATTTTCTTATAGCTTTATGAGATTTTAAATCTTAAAGATATCTCATTACGATAGACTTACTTAGTTCCAGAGTTGTTTAAAAGTCACAAGTCTCAAGTAAAGTCCAAGTCCGGTCTTTTTTCAAAATTTTCATTCAAAAGTCCAAGTCCAGGCTTTAAAATTTTGAATACTGAAGAAGAAATTTATGTTAAAATTGCAACAAAATTCTGATATATGGCAAATCTATTGCATTAGAGAACCCAAGAGTATGTAAATTTTTTGATGTGAAGCCTGATCTAGCAAATTTAAAAAAAAATTCTGGACTTCTTAATCAGCAGAAAATCTTAAATAGCTTTTGGCACGCTAAAAATAACTTTAAAAAAATTACGTTAAAAAAGTTACTTTAAAAAAAGTCAAAAAACTATTTGGAAAAAAAGAAAAATTCATTTTTAAGCTAAACAATCAGATTAAAGTCATTTCTTTAAAAAATGTGTTGCTATTTTAAATATGTGTCAAACATAAATGAAAAATTGGGAAAATGGGAAAATGGGAAATAGAAAAATGGAAAATGAGTTTAAAAAATTAGTAAAAATTTCTACTTGAAGGAAAAAATAAGAGATTTAAATTAAATATAAGTATAACGAGTTATTGCTGTATCGGTATTTTCAGTTCAAATCAAATACTCAATAAAAGCTTTTTTACTTTTTAATATGATCTTTTTTATTCATTTATTAAAATTTAAAATTTTGAAACTTGAATTAAAATATAAAAAACACTAAAAATTGTTTAAATATATATATATAGTTTATGGTTTATGTAACTGAACACGTGACCAACATAGTGGCCCTTGATCTAATTCGAAAAATTGAGATACATTTAAAAAAACAAATTCTATCAATTTTTAATTTTATTTTTATTTACTGGTTTTTCAAGTGTTAAGCAAATTTAAAATGAAACTAGGCTAAAATTTTTCCTCACAATAATCCTTCAATTTTGATGTTAATTTAATTTTGCATTTATTTTGGTCACAAAATGTAAAACTGAACTGTTAAATGTAGAAAAATTTCAAATTATTCAAATTATTTGATCGCTTTGGAAACGGACCTAATTCAAAATTTTTTGAAAAGAAAATTTTAAGATAGTTCATTATTGAAGCCTTATCATCAAGTCTAATAGTAAAATAAGGTCTTAAATAGTTTTAATATTCAAACACTTTACAATAAACTTGATAGAGATAACATTATAAAGTGTACAATTTATTTAATTAATTAAATAAAAATACATTTAGCGTAATAAAGGTGTTTATGGTTGAGTAAAATGAATGGCAAAACAGTCAGAAGTCGCTCTAATAGTCCGTCTAGTAGTGTTGATTCCATTTATAGAAAAAAATTGAACAGTAATACTAGATTGATTAGAATTTATTTTATAACTATTTATTATTATAAGAAAAACCTATTAAAAGCCAAAAATCTCGAGAGGATGTGCAAGTTTTTACAAGTTTACCACCTAAAGTCGAAGGAGAGATCAAATGCTACCTAAAATTACAAATAAGCAAAATAAATTTAGTAAACGAGCCTGCTAAAACTAATCAACCTGTAGCTAACAATGCTAGACAAAACCGGAACATTAAATCCAATTTAAAAGATAAAAATCCACCAAGCGATACCAAAAATGGTAATTTGATAGCTAGATGCATTTGGTGGGGCGAAGAAGATACCACAGGCGCTGTTTTTAGGCCAAAAGTATTCGGCACAAACTGTTTGGATAACAAAATAAGTCAAACTTTAGCCAGGTATATGGTACGAAGTGGACCAAAACAATTTGCAGCATACCTGAACGGTATTTTATGATTTTGTTAAAGAAAAAAATAATTTGTTTTATTCAATAAAGATATGAAAACTTTGGATATTGATATTATTGATGACCAGAGCAAAAAAATAATTGCCAAGGTTCAAATAATGCAAATATCAGAACTTACACCTTCAAATTCAATAAAAGGGTAAGACCAAGTTTGACCACAAATTAAATTAAAAAAATGATAACAAATAATTATTTTGTAGCTATTTTCCAGCTTTTGATTCTAGTCAGATAAAAATTGCTGATGTTTATGTTTCCATTCAATTTGAATCTGTTCATAAAAGTATTTTTTAGAGATCGTTTTTTTTTTTTTTTTTTAATTAAGTTTGATTTGAGATTCGGTAGATAAAAAACGACCAAGTGACCAAAGTGAAAACAGTCGACCAGTGACACCAACACCTGCGAGCAATATTAACGATTTCAATACGAAATATGACCAATTCGAAAAAAAACAGCTTGATTTGGCCAAAAACACCGAAGAAAATAAGTCAAAAGATATTTTTAAAAAATTGCCAAATTCTTTACTATTTAATTCAAATTGTTACGTGAATACTTTAAATGAGGACATGATGGAGAAGAGCAAGAATCCCATAATTCAAAATTTGATTGAAAGAGGCCTCAAACTGAAGCAAGAAATGTCCCAGTCGGCCATAAGTATTGAGCCTAAAGGTCTAGATTTAAAGCCTGTGCAGTCGGATGCAGCAACCTTTTATTCCATCATTTCGAACAAGACTGATTTGTTTGACGATTATTTAGAAGAGGACAATGATGTGTCAAGACTCAGTGATCCATTGAATGACCATCAAATTTTATCAAATATTTTATATAGCCAAGAATCGCCGAGCAAGAGCCTTTTGACAGAAGACCAAGAGCTCAAAAATTTGCTCGAGCCTCCTGATTTATTTACTCGACTGATAAAAAATGGTGAGCCCAAAATTGACCACACTGTCTCGAGATGTTCCATTTTTTCACATGATCAAACAGATGACGAAAATTGTCGACACAATCCGAGAGTTTCCTTCGAAGTGCAAAGCTCGGACGGCGAAGGCTCAATATGCAATGATCGCTACATTGATATCCTCAGTCCGCAAAGAATTTCACTTCTTAATTTAATTCAAATATCAAAAATTAGCATAGACAAGCTCATTTTTTTCAACAGTTCCATGATACAAAACATTTTTGACCAGCTCAATAGAACTCGCGAGCCATCGCCATCCCATCAATTGGCCACAAAATCTTCCAACTCAAAGTCAAAGCCTCCCCTTGCTGGCAAAAAATTTGACATGGCCAGTCTGTTTTTTATTGAATATCAATTTCCGGTAATGGGAAACATAATGGAAGAGTCAACTAATCCAATGTCCAGCCAAGTTATGCGGGTTGTGTCAAAAAAAATCGACAAAAAAGAAAGTACCAATGAGTGCTCGGTGATTTTTGACCACCAAGCAGACTATTCTGTATTGTTCAATTCTCATTCTCTGGACTCTTGGTGGCGCTCGCACGCTTCATTTAAAATCTACATTCGTCCATTTGCTAATCAAAGCAATGTCAAAACAACTGCCATCAGCAACGCGTCAAGTGGTCCTCAATTAATTGGTCATGCCAGATTTTCTCTGAGAAACATTCTTAAATCGAAAAATTTTAAACTTTTGAAAAGATTGGCAGTGAAAGATTTGGGCGGCAAACGAATCGGCACCCTAAATGTATCACTTGAGTTGTCTTCTGATTTGGAGGAATTTTTGATCAATTTGAAAAGGCTAAAAAATTCAGAAACACTGCCTGTTCAAAAAGCTAAATTTGAAAAAGAGCCAGAAAGAGTCCAAGAGCCAGTAATGACTATTCAACCGTACGAGGCGAAAAGGACTCAGGAAGATACGGTGCCCATCAAAATGTTTTTGAGCATTAACGAGGCGCGAAGTTTTGTATCAGACTTCGAGGATCCGGAAAAAATTTACCTAATCAGTCGCTTATTTTGGAATAAGGAAAAAATAAGATTTGAAGCATCGAAAAATTTTAACTGGACTGTTAACTTGGGCTTCATGATAAACAGATCAATAATTTCTAACATGAAAAATAATTTTATGATCATCGAAGCTTGGAAAAAAAATTGTGCCAGTGTGTCCGATTCTCTAGTCGGAACAATAAAACTTCCTCTGCACGAATTTTATCTCAAAATGAATGACTTTGGGTATTTAAGAGAGCATTTGGTTGATGCTGCCAAAATGCCTTTGATTGGAATTGACGGGTGGATAAGCGTATTTGATTTATTTACTGGTCAGAAAGTTGGAGAGATAAACATTTTGATGTCACTCGGGTCCCAAGAGCAAATTACTAATGCCCAAAAAACTCTATTTGACAAGAGTAAAATTAAAAATTCGAAAAAAAATGTGTTTCAAGAGCATTTTTTTAAAATTATTATGGACGATTTGAAAATTCATCCGGTCCGCCATGACTACAACAACGAGAACATTTTTGCTGAGTCAGAATACAATGTTAAGTATTCATTTCCGTCGACACCTCACAATGCAGGTTCATTGTCAACTTCTATTTTTAATTCTCATATTTTATCAAAACGATTTGGCACAAAAAAACAATGTAAAATTGAACACAGGCTAATTTTGCCATCAGAAATTCCAGTTCAAAGTGAGTTGGTCAATTTGTTTCAAAATCAACCAAATAATTCGGTAAAATTTGAAATATGGTCACATGGCAGTTCTAGGGAAAGATTGATTGGACATGGTGAGCTTGGTGTAGACAAGCTGTTAAGCATTATTCAGAATTCCTCTCTTGAAGTCAATAACCGATCTTTTGTTATTCCATTGCTGCGAGCTGATGATGAAAAGAGTGTTAAATTTTCTGATTTTCAGTATGATAGATACATCGGTCAATTGCTCTTGACTATAGAATACAAAAAAGGTAAAATAATTGATGATTGTGTTATTATTCCGCGTCAACTACCTGATCCTAATGATGTCCAAATGAGCATTGGAGTTCTGAGGGCTAATGGATTAAAAAAAGCATGTATTGATACAATTAATAGTGACGCATTTTATCAACAGAATTTCAATGTATATGTGAAATTTTCTTTGAAATTTTTAAACAGACCTTATGTAAGTTTTTAAATTTTTCAACATATTACATGATCAGATTACTTTTTTTTTACTTTAATTTAATATCTTCCTAATTCGAATTTAAAAAAAATCAATTGAAAACTAAAATTGACTTATGGATGAAAGCTAGATATTGGAGTCTAATCTTTATCTAAATACAAAAAATTAGTTAAAGTAAAATTCAGATAAGATATTTGTTTTATTTAGAATTCATTTTAAAAATTCAAATTTAAATAATTATTATTTAATTTAAAATTTAAATTTAAAGTCTAATTTTTAAAAATTAGAAATTAAATTGTTTTGAATTCTGTTTTTGATATACCTTAAATTTGATTTCATAACTAGTATCTTAAAAAATTATAAAAAAAATTATTGATAATTGATTAAGGTAAAATTTACTGCTTAGCTACTTGAATTTTATTTAAAAAGATTTAAATGTTTATAAAACATTTTGGTATAAAAAAAAATTAAATCATCTGATTTTATAAAAAGCTTGATGTATTGCTTGTATTAAAGATGATTTAAGAAACAAAAATAAATTTCCATTACAGCTTTTTAAAAATTCGTTTATTCTTTTTAAAAATAAACTATTAAATAAGGTTATATCCAGCATTTTTAGACACTTTAATTTAAACATTCAATTAAAATTTTTTTGATAAGCTAAAGATGAGCTTTAAAGAGATTAAATTTTAGTGGTAATTTGAAATTTGAAAAAAGTACCATCCATTCTTTTAAAATTTTACAATTAATTTGAATTTTTTTACTCAATATAACGTAATCATCCGAATTGAGTGACATGTCTTTAAAATAGAGTACTCTATTTTAGTGACACGCTGTTTTAACATGTAAAAGATTCCATAGTGACATGTCACTAAAAAATTTAATGACATGTCAGTAAATTCGGATAAATTGTAGTTTAATTAAAAAAAATTTCAAAGGATTTTAGGCAAACAAGAGTGATTGCATGTTCCCCAAATGGCTATTCATTAGATTTTTTTGACTATTTTGACATTAATTGTCCACTTTTATCTAAATACGACTCTTCTTCGAAAAAAACACTTAGCTTAGCAGAACAAATCGAGCTTGGTCAAATAGTTTTTGAAGTATGGTCAAGAAATTCCGATTCATACATCAAAGTAAATTTTTCAATCTATAATTCAAATGATAAAATTATTTTTATTCTAGAATACTTCCGATGTTTTGCTTGGTTCTTGTACAGTTAGTTTGGAACCTTTATTAGAGAACAGAATTGGGGTAAGAGGTTGGATGCCAATCAAAACAGTCACAGAGCCATCACAACAAGAAATTGGAAATCTCGAACTCACAATTCGGTTTGTTAAGGCAGATGACTTTACTAGGATCATAAGATCTGCTAAAGAAATTGGCTGGAAGCCTTCTAGTGATTTTATTATAAAACAAACCATTCCGGATAATTCAAAGTCAAACAAAGTACCAAAATACCATGAAATCTGCTTAAATACAGATCCTGTTGAGGATATTGAGCCAAAAACAAATCCCATGAGTGCCAAAAACATGGTCAAATGTCTAGTTGAGATAGAAAAAGCGATTCATTTACCAAAGGTTTATGAAGAAAAATCCACTCGATGCTTTGAACCCGATGCTTTTGTTTCGTTTAACACAAATATGGATAATATGTGCGATATTACTGAGACAAAAGTTTGTTCTCAATCAAGTTCACCGATTTGGAATTTTCAGTCATTGACAAATGTAGACTCGGACTTTTTCATAGATGAATTAAAATATTTTGTCTTTAAAGTTTGGCACAAAAATCCAGAGTCAAATGGTCTAAACAAACTTCTGGGCTGTGTTTCAGTCGATCTCAAACCTTTAATGTGCGGACTTTCTCATCTAAGTGGCTGGTACAACATACAGGACTCAGTCGGCAATAGTCAGGGTCAGCTTAAGATAAACATTCTTCCGCAGGAGAATTTATTTGAAATTAAAGAAGCTTATTTAAAACGCAAAAAAAATCGTTCTCAGGACGAAAAAAAGTCTTCTCTGTACATTACCAAGCACGAAACTTCATCTATTTCATCTTTTAGCAATCAACCACAGTCGCTTCAATCTACTCAGTCCTTGACTAGTTTTAGGTCCGAGTCTGTTCTTTCAACCAAAAGTGACAATGTCCAAGAAATTATCAAAGATAAAAACGAGCTAAAGATCGGTCTGTTGGAAAAACTCAGCGAATTAGACCAACTAAATAAGATGCTTAAGCAAAGGCTAGAGATCAAAAATGAAAAAGTCAATTTTGTTCCACAACCAGCTACTGAATTGATTATTCAGTCGGAAATAAAAATCGAAGATCAAATCGTAAGAAATGAAAAAATAATCGAAACGATAGAAATTGTTGAAAAAGAAGAAAAAATTGAAATTAAAAAGGATGATAAAAAAAGTGCTGACCAAAACGAAGAGATCAAATTCGAGCCTATTAGAAATTTACTTGACTCATTCTGGGCTGAATCGAGTGATGGAAAATCGGCTCAGTATGACATAGTTAACTTGATTGAATCAGACAAAATTGAAAATTTGCCTCCATCATGTCCGGTATTAGTTTAAAAATTAAATTTTTTATTGATTTAATTTTTAAAATTTTAAGATCAATAACCAGGATGATGAGGATGAGTCTGAATCGAATCAATTGGATGAAAATTTGAATGATACAGATTTGGATCAAACAGGTAATTTGAATGCAAGCTATGAAATAATTCCGTGCAGACAACAAAATACACAATCACCTCAAATAGACACCTATGAAATTGTCGAGAATGTAATCGATTGTAACCAAGTGGAATTAGATGACCAAAAGTGTCAAAGTGAAGATCTGAACGAGATAGACAACAATAAATCGTTGCTAGTTTATGGAACCGAGAGTGAAAATGATGATAATGATTTGAACAATAATAACGATTCAAAAAATGAAGAAGAAAATTTAACTGTTATTATACCTGAAGAATTAAACAAAATTACTGACGAAGTTAGTGAGAATAGAGATATCGAAGAGAACCGCGAGGAAAAAGAAGAGAATCGTCAAGTTATGGAAAAAGATAAAAGTCCAAACCAGACTGGCACCAAAAGCAAAGATTCAGCTTTTAAAATTCCGAATTATTTTCTACCAAGAGACGATCTTGAAAAGACCATGAAACAACTCCATTTTAACTATGTAAATGTAAGTTTAATGTGACTAATTTGAGTCTTTTGCGTTATGTGAACACTAATGTTCATCTATTTGATGTAAGAAAATTATGACTATTAAATTTAGAATTTACTTTTTTGATAGATGGCAAGATTTTTTATTTGGAGAACATTCTTTATTCAATTGATTAAAATAAAATATAAAGTTTTATATCAACTTAGAAATTTTTTACAGATAATCAATTTTTTTATCTTTTGAAAAAAGAACCTTTTTAAGGTATTTTGTAAATTTTAAATTTTACGAGAAAAATGTTCTTTTCAATATTAACAAATATATACATTTTACTTAAACTAAGTTACAATAGTTGTTCTCATTATAAAAAAATCTCTCCAAATGAAAAAAATATATATGAATTCTTTGCAAGGTACTTTTAATTCTGCATTAACTCATTGCATTTGATTTGCTAGAGATTGTTTTTTAGTTTTTTAAAAAAATATATCTTCTAATTTTTTAAAATCACTCAAAAAGTAAGCCCTAATGTAAACAAAATTGAAGAAGGTCAGAAATTTCACTTATTTGGTGAACCAGTGTTCGCATTACGCAATAAACCAATATATTAATAGATGTTTGATATAAAAATTTATTAGATAAAGGAAAAACAAGATGAGAGTGATAATGAAAATGAAAAAGAGAGTGAAAAAAATGAACAAACACTAAAGACAAGAATTAAATCAACAGATATACTGTCTCAAAATAAAAGTTTACTTAAGCATGACTTAAGTCGAATAAATAAAATTTTTTACTCTAAATTTAATTAATTTTTACGATAAGATTTTTATAAAATTAAATATTTTAATCACAATGTTTAATGCCAATATATAACTTTTATTTTTTGAATTAAACAATTTTATTTCATTTTTTTAAATAAATTTTTTCAAAAGCATATCAAATTTAAAAATCCTTATAAATGCCTACGAACATTCATATATTTGAAATTATGTAATTTTTAAGCCAATTGTATACAATCACTACCAAAATCTTATTTTAACATATTTTTTTATATATGATATTTAAAAAATTTTAGAAATCATAGCTTAGTCTATTATGATTAAATCCGAATCAAACATTGATTTGTGAAATAATATCTTTTATTTGATATTAATTTTAGTTTATCGTCAAATTTTAATAATGATTTAAAAATAAACGAAAACTTGTAAATAATATTTATTAATTTTCAGAATAACATTTTACATTTCAGATTTTTTATTCTGATCGATTCTATTTCTTCTATGTTCTGACAAAATGTTGCATGACTGTTGAACATCCATAAATATTTTCTCTGCATTTATCTTTTTCTCCATATCCTTCGAAAAAAAACGTAAATGAAATTGAAAGCAAAAAAATTTTAAAACCTTATATTTGTCAGGGTGCCACTTTCTAGACAGCATTCTACACCGTTGATCAATATCTTGTTGAGTAGAACGCTCATTTAATTCCAAAATCTATTTGAATTAAATTATATTCAATTATTTAGCTATTTCCAAATTTACTTTATAAGCATGGGCTATGGCTTCAGGATCATAGCCATAGTAGAAGTGGTTGATTAATCTTCGAAGTCCATGCGCTTGATAAAAATCCCAAAGCATCTTTAAAACTTCGCGTGCTTTCTTCATTTCTTCTGTGTTGTACAATTTCTCAAAATATTCGCTTATGGTCACCTTTTCACCTTTATATTCCAAAGTAGCATTGTTCCAGATAAACAAACCTAATAGACCCGAAAAAATAGCAAAGCCTAGACCTAAATGAAAAATCCTTGTAATTAATTTTCTTTTATTTACTCTCTCAAAATAATCATTGTCCCATTTTAAATTCCAATTGAGAAGTAATGCAGCAAATATTGATGCATTGAAAATTGAGGTCGATTGTTTTATTGAGTCAAAAAAAAGAGATAAATATGAACCCAAAAGAGGCCATTCAAACGAGCATCTTATAGGACCCTCGGTTCCTATCAGGTAAACAACACATGCAACAATAATCGGACTTAAGAATTTGACCAAAATTTCAGACCAATGATAACTAAGCTCATTGCCGGAAATTGATAAACAGTTCATTGCTAAGTAGCCAAATAAGGATCCTACAGCAATTGAACTAATGAAACGAGATGTCATAAACAAAGGTGTCTTTAATTGATCTTGTTGTAATCTTAGCTTTTCCATGAAAATTTTATCCTCATTTGCTTCTCTTACATATTCAGGTAATCGATAGACATCTCTGAGAAATGCGATTAAAAATCCCCCAAGGGTTATCATGTATATGAATCCTTGTTTGTCTCGTTTCAAATAAAAATGATGCAGACCGAACAAGCCGCCAAAAAGCCAAATTACGTAAGCTGTTTTGATTGATTTAGTCATCTTAAATCGATCATTAGATTTTTTTTAAATTTCTAAATATTAAACTTGTAAATTCAAGTGATGACATAATCATCAAACTAAATAAATTTCTTATCTAGTTTATTTTATTTTTTGACTAGAATTTTAGTATCTGTTCATTTTCTCGTCATTTAAATAAAATAATATTTAAATTGTATTGACGAGAAAGCAGAATCGTAGGTTAAATAATTCCTAAAACGTCGACATATTTTTAATTTTAATATTAATTTTCAAAAGAAGATATTTTGTTTTTAAAAAAAAATTTTTTTTATTATTTTTATGCAAAAAATTAAATAAAAAAGATGCGTACTTTTTTCTAAAAATGCGTAAAAAATAAATAAAGATATATTTTTTGGTTAATCAATATTTTAAAAATTTCTTAAATTTTTATTTTTGCCCTTTATCCTGTATAATTTTGACCAACAATTTTTCTTATGTAAGTGAACAGAATTAATTAATAATTGTTAATTTTGAATAGTAATTTACTGTAAAAAGTTAATTTCCATATGAAGTGTATTCAATATTTGCGAAATTTTTTCTTTTTTTGTTAAGCCTTTGAGAAAATCATAAGGCATTTTATAAAATTAATTTATCGGATTTAGTTAAATAAAAAGATTTTCTCCACCAGGAATTTTTATCAGAGTTTATATATAAAAACTGTTTGTTTAAAGGCATGAAAATTTAGTTAAATTCAAGAAAAAAATTTTTCTAGTCCTAAGATTCTTTTCTTAAGAATTTGTGAATTTGGCTATAAATCAAAATAAATTTATTCATGTTTTTTAAGTATTTACCAATTTTTTCGATTCTTCTTGTGAAGATTTTTTATGTCTTAAACGAATTTCAAATAAAATCAATTGATCCAAATTTTGTTTATTTTTAAAAGGAATTTTTTTTTTCCTTTTTTTTTATTTTTTTTAAATAAACCGATAGAGCTTAGCCTGAAAAAAAAAACAAGACTCATTACCTCTTGATTTTGGCTAAAATACTCAGCTTCTTTTTTTAAAAGCCTACCTATAATTACGGCTATTTTAGTGAAAAATCAATATTTCATTTTAAGAATAAAGGTAATTTGTTATAAAAGTGTGATTGAAATTTTTTAAAATATGATATGTTTTCTTCTTTATAAAAATGAATCAAATTTAAATTATAAAAAAATTTGAATAAAAAAAATTCTTAGCTAATAGAGGTAGTGGATTTAAATGGGGTTTAATTTTTCTTTTCTGGCACATATACTCCAATTTCCATGATCATAATATGACTCATAGATAACCAGCTCTGGACAATGCTGCTTGACCATATTATCAAGCTCATTTTTTCGAAAAACGTGGTAAAATCTTTTATTAAGAGAATTATCTCTATCTTCAGCATCATCATCATTAGGGTCATCATTTGACTGTGATTGAATAAAACCATCTGTTTGATTATTTGCGGGCGAACATTGATTTACTGGCGATGCTGACGATGCGGACAATGAAGATATGCTCAAAGACAAATCTGATTTTTCTTTATGATCTACTGTGTCTTCACAATTCTCAAACGTATCTTGACAACTACTGTGAGGAAATTTTCGTATTGTAAAATTTTTGGGCAATAGATCTTTATGTTCATCGATAATTTTCTTATATTTTTGGATCGAAGTTGGTTCTTCAATCAAAGATTTTGCTTTGGAAAAAATTGGACTCGAGAATTTTTCAGAAGATTCATCACTTTCTTCCTTTGACAGAACTTTTTGAGAAAAGAATCTTTTTAAAGAATCGACAAAATTAGTTTTTTTTGTTGGCTCAGATTCATCACTCTCATTTTTAATTGAATTTTCATCAAAAAGCATTTGGCTATCTTCAGGGATGGAATTTTTTTCAGGACTTTCGTCTGGTCCTTGTTGATTTGAATCATTTTTTTGGCTATTTAGGCTCACGGTCCGACTGAATCTTTCGGGAACAAGTTCATCATTCGAATCCTCGCTATTAACAGCCGAATTGTTGCTCAGATCTCTTCTTAGATTAACTTTTAATCTTGGTTCGGTGCTAGTCGAATTCAAATTAAGCATTGGGACTAGGACGTCTTGACTTTTAAATTTTCTTAGCCGCTGCTCCATCGCCCAAACATATATCATAATTTTTCCACCAGGCTTTAAGATTCTTGCTAATTCTTGAATAGCTAGGATTCTTCGTCTAGATGTGCTCAAATGATGAATAACACCAATGGAAATAACAGCATCAAAAAGATTAGACCTGAAATTTAGACAAATAAAATTTTACAGAAAATTATAATTTTT
The DNA here is from genome assembly GCA_010279815.1 of Brachionus plicatilis. Classification (NCBI taxonomy): domain Eukaryota; kingdom Metazoa; phylum Rotifera; class Eurotatoria; order Ploima; family Brachionidae; genus Brachionus; species Brachionus plicatilis. The sequence goes on from QEOQ01000180.1 coordinate 1,359,379, forward strand.
TAATTTTTTAAAGATCACCTAAATGGCAAACTAAGATTGTCACATATAACAATTTGATTTTTATTACACATAGATGAACTTGAAGCATTTCGATAACAAGCTAATTGACTCAATGAGGCAGAGCGATCTGACCCAATAGGAAAAATAAGACTATTAATATTTAAATATTTACCTTCGCCACATCCAACGTCAGCTTATTTAAATAGAAAAGTTTTTTTAATTAATTTTTTTTTAATTAAGTCTCTTACCGATTAGGGAATAAGGCTCGATGTGGATAAGAAAAAGTCTAACTTTAGGCCATTCATTTTTTTTACGTGACAAAATTCCATTTTGCTTTTGTTTTAAATTTTTTTTGAACGTAAGCTTAGGGTTTTTTTTTACGTTGACGATTCCATAATCATCATCACAATTTTCCTTTATGTTTTCTTCATTCTGGGCTTCGTTTTGGTTTTTTTTTTGACCATGTTGCGAAAATTCATCATATTTTGAGGATATTCGCTCATAAACATTGTGTACAAATATTTTTTCAAGATTAGACCAGTACTTTTCGTCTTCTTCCATGCATTTATTCTCATTCAAGTCAATTCAAAAATTTAAATCATCTATAAGTCAAAAATAAATTTACAAAAAAAAACTCGAGAATGAAAAATCTATCTTTAAAGACCAATGAATAAAAAATCTGCGTTTTCTCTTGTTAAAAATCAAAACCTTAGAAAATTTTCGATTATTCAGTCTAAAATAATTTTGTTTTATTTCCTTAAGTATGAAGCGATTCATAATTTTGCAAATAATTTAAATTATTTTTTTTCATATTACTGTTGTTTTAAAATTTTATTTTATTTTCTGCTTAAGCGATAATTTTTGATAACAATTAATTATAATCAACAAAAAAAATCTAAATTGAATTTTTTCAAAAATTGTTTTTTAAAATAAATCTTTAAATATTAAATTTGAAAGGCGTTTTTAAACGACAAAAATGAAATATTTTGAAACTAATTATTAATCGATAAATTATATTTGCATTTAAATAACAAAAGCACAATGACAATTAGCATAAAATTATCTTAGAACAATTATTATAAAATAGCCTTTTCTAAAGAGTTAAAAAATAAAATTAAATGATAAGAATAAATTTTCCTAAGAATTGATTAAATTTTTTTAAACTCAAATCTATAAAAGTGATTTAAAATTATTTTAATTTTGAAAATTTCACTTCTTTATTCACAGAATTTTCGAAATCAAACAAACTTCTTACACAGTTTTCATAAATATTTTAAAATCGTCTCTAAAATTTTATTTTAATTTACTGTCAAATTCAATTAATATTAATTTATTTTATTGTCATGCTACATAAAGTTTTTACATCATCAACTTTATTTAGATTTCGTGTATCATATATTGATTTCTTTGAAACTCATCTAGCGTTATTGACGAAATAAATAAAAATGAAATAATTTTAAGGGAGGAAGAAGGCTAGAAGCACATAGAAATATAACAAAAAAATCGATAGTAGACTCTAATTTTCTTAGTGATTCTATTTAATTATATTTTCATTTTCTTCAAAAATTTCAAATCAACTAAGAATACACTGAGAATTTCAATAATTGAATTTTTAAATTTTCAAAAAGTATTTACATAACGAAACTGATTAAAAATTAAAAATAATTACACCACACATAATCAAAATTTATTAATTTGCCTAAATTTCTTTATTAATATAATTATCAATTTAAAAAAATAGAGACAAAACAATTGAATTGAATTAAAAAATATTTAAACAAATTTTCAATTATAAAAAAATTCGTCTCTAAACAATTAAAAAATTAGAATGCTTAAAAAAAAAATTATTATCTTTTTTCTTATCTTTAAAATAAATGAAAACTTCAGCTATGGAGTTTCAAATGATGATATGAAAGGTGAATGGACCGCTTGGTCCGAATGGTCTTCATGCATAGGCGAATGTAGCTACGGCCACAAGTAAAATATTTAGAGAATAAAGTTCTAATTTTGTCAATTTTTGTCTTTCTAATTAAAAAAGAACAAGAATTCGAACTTGTGTAAAAAGTTCTAATTCAAATCCTGATAAAAGATGCTTCGGAATGGCTGAGATGCAAAAAATCTGTCGAATTGAAAAAAAATGTGTAGTTAATGGAGAGTGGAGTGAATGGTCACCTTTTGAATGTGATTCTAAATGTGGAATAGGTTGGCACTTTTAGTTTAAATTTTTCATTTAAAATTTTCATTAAGGAATAAAAATTAGAAAAAGAACCTGTGATAATCCACCTCCTTCTAACAATGGCTTAGACTGCATCGGATTTTCTGAAGATACTGATTATTGTTCTGACTTTACACGTGATGACTGCTTAAATGATTCAGAACCTTTAAAATTTATGCCATTTTTTCTAAAATATCTTATCTTAAAAAAACTTCAATTTAAAGCTGAAAATTATGTTGAGAATTCAAATGGACGTTTTGAATGTGATGAAGATTTGCTCAATTACTTTAAAAAATCATTCAAAAATATCCATATTGAATGGATACTTAACGGAAATGTTTTAAAAAAGTAAATTTAATCAGCTCGAAATAAAAAAATTTAATTTTTTTAAAGGAATAGCTCTTTTTTGGTTTTAGAAAAAGGTAAAAAAGTGACCGGAATTTATTTATGTACTGTTAAAATTCCTATTTTGAAATACAGAATTGTTCTCGATTATTTTCCTTTGATTGTAGATAAAAAAATTTTATCTGATTACAGAGGTCAGCCAACTACTATATTTGCAAATGTTCTAACCCTTAATTCGATACTTAGACATTTAAGTTTGAGAATAAATGTAGTAAAAAATTCTAAAATTGTTCGAAATTTCAGCCTCAATGAACTTCCATTTGATGACCATTTAAGGCTAACTGATTATTATTTGATTGAAAAAATTGATGACGATTCATATGATTTTATTTTGACAGATTATAACAATCCCCCTAAAATCAGAATATGCACTAATAGGCTCACTTTTAAAGTAAAAAATTCTAGCTTAAAAATTTTAATAGACGAAAGAGTAGTTTGGGTGACATCTGCAGTTATTGTTGGAACTTATTTGATATTTTCAATTTATATTTTTTATTCTGATTTTAAAGCAATCAAAAATTTATCAAAATAGTTTTTTTGTTGTGTTTAAAAAAGACAAAATATCCATTTGTTTTTTAGTTATTTTTATCCTTAATCGGATTAAAAATAAAAATAAAAATATTTAAATAAAAATTAAATTAAAATTAATTGAATAAATTGAAAAAAAGCATAAAAATACTAGAATAATACATAAAAATACTTTATTTCCATTATTTTTATAAATGGATACTTTATCAATTATCCAAGTCTGAATGAGAGTTCCTTTTACTAGCACTTTGAAGTGCGAGATGATAAATGTTTTAAAAAAATAATAATCTGACCCAGAGTGAAAACCGAACATTTTTTTTTATTTCATACTTAGTAATTATATATTTTTATTCAATTTAAGTTGGATGTAAAAATATATATTATTATTAATAATTGACAATTTTTATTTCCAAATATGCGTTTTTTATAGTTTGTGAAAATTTTATATCAAACATCTAATTTTCAGAAAGTATATTAAAAAAAACATTTTCAAACAAATGAACTCATCTGACTCAATGCTTTTATTTACATAATCTGTTTGATGAATTTAAAATATTATCATTTGTATAAGCAACCTCTAAATTTTCTTTATTAAAAAGTGTTAAGTCTTCGGTAAAAAATCATTCGTAATCTATTTGACAAGCTTTAAGAATAATAATAATAACAAAGCTTATTTAGCAAATGCCTTTTATGTAAAATAACTTAAAAATAAATGCTTTACATGATTAACTGATTAAAATAGATTTAAAATCACAGTTATTTATTAATTAAAATATTATCTTAATCGGAAGAGTTATTGCCGTAAACCTATACAGAAACTAATCAAATCAATCAAACGAAGATTATTGAAACTTTTATATTCTTTATTTTAAATCAAATATTCTTCAATCTTTCTGATAATTAAATAGAAATTTTCATTTAAATTATAAAAAAAAAAACCAAAAAAGTTACCTAATTAGGTGATCGTTATTACAAAAATAAATGATATAAAATAAATTTATTTTATTATATATTACTTTAAAACTTATTTGAACGTTTTTAACCAATAAATGAAATTAATTAGAAATTACGATTATTTTTTAAAAAAATATTTATTTTAAAAAACTTTCGAATAAAAATTAAATTGTCACGACGCGTTTCGACCAAATGGCCTTCTTCAGGTTTTAAGACTGAAAGAAAGAATAAAATTATAAATTAACCAATAAATGAAATTAATTAGAAATTACGATTATTTTTTAAAAAAATATTTATTTTAAAAAACTTTCGAATAAAAATTAAATTGTCACGACGCGTTTCGACCAAATGGCCTTCTTCAGGTTTTAAGACTGAAAGAAAGAATAAAATTATAAATTAACCAATAAATGAAATATGAGAGAATTTTAAACAATAATGATCCCTTGCCGCTGCTTTTCATAATCCTATCATTACTTATTGTCAATTTAGTAAAACTTTTTATAACTTTTGAAAATTATTCATTTAAATTAAAAATCGAACAAAATTGAAGCCCGGTTAGCTCAGTTGGTTAGAGCGTCGTGCTAATAACGCGAAGGTCGTGAGTTCGATCCTCCCACTGGGCAAATTTTTTTTAAATATTTAAAATATTTAAATAAAAAAATTTGATCTCTTAAATTTCAAAAATTTATTAAGTTGATAAATAATTAAATTTTATAAAATGATTTAATTGAATTTTTTTGATTTTTTAATTTTAAAATGATAACTCCTAATTTTTTTTAAGAAAGAAACAAGTCACGGGAGAGAAACTTTTTTAAAATTAAAAATACTTAAAATTAAATTTGCTCCAAAAAAATCATTAAAAAACTGAAAAGTATTTTTTAAATATAGTTGAGAACCCTCCTATATTCGGACCAAAGTTGGAATTAATCTAGAATTTTTGTTTGCTAATTATTTTTTTTTATTCCAAAAGAAAATCCTGCTTGAAGAGTGGATTTTTTCCGATCTTATTAAAAAAGTTTAGACAATTTTTATTCCAATTTTTTTTATTAAATTGCTTAAATTTTATTAATTTATCTGTTTAAATAATAAGCTTTCTAAAGTGCTTGAGAATTTAATATTGATTTCTTGCTAATATTTTAAAATGTTAGAATATTTCTACAACGTTCTTGTTTGCTATTTCTTTCTTTAGTTAAGCTTGCCACACTAATGACTTTTTTAAGAGATCTGCTTCCAAAGTTGTTAAGATATAAATCTTTGATTATTTAATTTTTTTTTCTTTCCTTTTTTTTCTTTTTTTTAAGAAACAAATTAAAATAAGTTAATTAAGTTAAGATGCGAATAAATTTGAGGTCACGAGAGAATGGAATAATTAAGCTCTAAATAAATGGTTCATTGAATATGGACAATTATTTGATAAGAGAACTTTAAAGGGGACCATTTGGATTAGGCAAGTTTTTTGCATTTTTCCTGAATAGTATCTAGAATAAATTTGGTAAGCAATTGACTATTTGAGAGGTGGAAATAAATTATTGAGTTGTTCTAAGAGCGTTTCTTTTAGTTTACTCAAAAACTATAATATCAATTCAATTTATATTACCATTAATATTGTGCGCTTATTAATAAAAAATTTTCAAAAAATTGATCAAATTAAATTCGCACTTTTTTAATTAATTAACTACTACTAAGCAATAGATTAATTTTAAATAATTCAACTATAAAACACAAAAACTCCTCCCAACCTCGTATACAAATCTTTTAACATGGCGAAGATTTTAACTCCAATACAACCATTAAAAAACTGAAAAGTATTTTTTAAATATAGTTGTGTTAAAAATTAAATTAATTTTTTTAAAGATTTTTATTTTTGTCGATAATTAAATTTTTTTAAATTTTTTAATCCAAATTTTATAGGACTCACTGCAAATTTAACTCATTTTTCTCGAAGAAAATTCCATGAGCTACTCAAAAATGTGTCTAGTTTTGTCCAGGAACCTTAGATTCTAGGATATTTTAATAAATTTAATATAAAAAATTTTTAAATAAAAATAAAACATATATTCAATTGGGGCTTAATGTTTTAGTAGGACTCATTTGATGTCATTTGAAAACCTCTAAAAATATTTAATTTTTGTCTATTTTACAAATAATAAATAAAAAATTTGCCCAGTGGGAGGATCGAACTCACGACCTTCGCGTTATTAGCACGACGCTCTAACCAACTGAGCTAACCGGGCATTTATTTTGGCGGTATTTAAATTAATATTTAATTATTAAATTTTTTATCAACATTAACAAATTTCTGCTCCGATTTAATTTTATTTCGATTGTGATAAAAAAATTAAAATTTCATATTTTCATAGAAAATTTTAATTAATTGAGTTAATAATTGATAATATTGAAGCCCGGTTAGCTCAGTTGGTTAGAGCGTCGTGCTAATAACGCGAAGGTCGTGAGTTCGATCCTCCCACTGGGCAATTTTTTTTAATTTTAATTTTACCGATAAAGACCTGAGATTTAAAAATTATTAAAAGCGCTTAGAAAAAAGTCAAGGTTTATAAAAAACTTATAATAAAACTTAAGATCATCGAAATATACAAGCATATTATGAAATCATTTCAATAAACTCGCATTCTCTAAGCTATTACATTTGAAAAAATTCATTCGAGTTTAAAAAGAACAAAATTGAATTTTTTTTCGGCCACAATGATGAAAAATAGCAAAGTTTATGATATTTCGGGTTCACCTGGGTTCGGATCTCCTACTATTGACATCCTGCGTAATGGAAGAAGGGAACGCGCTGCCCAATTCGGTCTCAATGATGAAAACGAAGAATCATTTGAATGCAATCAATCTTTTCCCAAAGTTTTCGCTCATCAAAACAAAAACAAGCATCCAAACAACTTTTCACCTGATCTGAACCGCTATAAAGGCTGTGACTTAAACTCAGTTAGCTTTTTGAAAAACAATTTAATCAAAAACCTAAACACGAGTCGACGTGCAACTCAAAATGCCTTTAATGACACTGGTGTAAGCTTCATGAATGCTAGTTATCTGTCAACCACAGCAGACAAGAGTTGGTTTTTGTACAATCAATTTCTAAATACAAATTCTTTGATACCTAGTAATATTATTCCTGAGAAAATAATAACTGTTAATAACCCGAATAAGGCGCTTTTGGTCATCAATGGTCGAACCACAGAAATTTTGACTGCAAATAATATAAGTTGTGATCTATTCGGTTTTACCGAAGAAAAGCTAATTGGCATGTACCTGAAAAATTTGCTTGATTTGAATGATGAATCTGATTGTGAAAAAAATCAAGAAATTTTAATGGAATCAGACCGCTTGGACCAGAACGGCCGGGTGGTTCTTTGCTCAGGAAAAATTTTCGATGCAGTCACAAATGACAATTGCCATAAAAATGAAGATGCAGATTTGGATGCTGAGGCTGACAAAAGGCCAAAAATTCCAATTTCAATGTTCATGCAAAAATTAACTGATGAATCAGAGCCTAAATGCCTTTGTGTAATGGAGCCTATTCAGCGAATTGTCGGTTCTTTCTCGATAAACGTGAAAGTAAAAATAAGATAATTTGAAAATTAAAATAATTTTAATCTATATTTATTCTTAGGGGCGAATAAAACATTACAATTCAAACTTTAGTTACATTTTTGGCTTCACTAACTTACAGGGTAATAATCATCCAGAAGGACCTTCATCGTTGTCTGCAATGAGTGCATCATCTGTCCTAAATGGCAAAGAAATAACTGAATTAATACCTTCTATGAAAATACCAATGAGCAGCATTTTAAAAGTAAAAATTAATTTTAAAAGTAAAATTAAAAACATTTTTACTTCTAAAAGGAGCACAGAAAGCAGCCTTTAACTGGTCGTTCACTTCAGGGAGAAAATATTCCAATGACTGTCAATATCATTAAAAAACAACTTTCAAATGATGGTAAGCTTTTATGATTTCACACAATCAATTTTTTTTATATTGGTACTAGGATTTGTTCTAAGGTTTTTGCGTAATTTTGTGTAAAATTATCAATTTTTGGGTAAAAAGATAAAATTAAGTATTTACATGATAAAAATAAATAAATCAATTGTCATTATTGTAGAGTATTTTTCAAAAATTTTTAATTCGTATTTTTCTAATTCTAATTTTTTTTAATTTAAATATAAACATTTTAAAAATTAACAAAAGTCAAATAAAAATTTAGATAAAAATTCGTTAATTTAGACAAAAATTAAAATTAAAAAAATATGGATAAAAATTTTTTAAAAATTTTCTCTAACAATGAAAATTCGTATAGATTAATTTGAAAGCAATTCGGATCCAGTTCGGATTAAAAAAAAATTCTTCTTTGTTCGGTAAATCATAGTTAGGTACGAGTTGACTTATTAAACGAGAATATTTTTAAGAAAATTACTCCTTAATAATTTAATAATTTTATTTTTTTGTTAGAGGTTTTGTTCAATTGTAGTGTGAATGTATATACAAATATTAGTGGTCTGATTACAGTACGAGCCAGCGACTTTAAAATCAACTCATATAATTCAACTTTTTCGAGATTTCTATTCGGATATGATGAAAAAGAGCTACTTGAAAAGGTATTTTAAAAAATAGTTGATTTTTATTTAAAAAGAACACAACAAAAATTAAAAATGACACTAGTTTAATACGAATCAACAACTTTTGGAATACATAAAGTGATAAATTATTTCATTTTACAGAAACAACGCTTTTTATTTAATTTTTGCTCTTTTCTTTTTGACTTTATAATATTTTTTTTAATTTAATTAAAAAAAAAAAATTTTTTTTCCAATTCCAATCAAGCCAATAACTTATTTGATACCGAATTTTTTTGATCCGGATACATCTTCAACTGCTACACATAGAATGACACCGTTGAATATAAATAATAGCTATTTGAACGCCAATCATTCAAAGATAAACAACGGAAGCTTTTTGGAAAATAGACATACACCCAAAAAAAAGACTCCGACTAAACAAAAAACTGTACCCAAATTGATGATAACTGCAACTGCAACTGAAAATGAAAAATTGGACTCAACCAATTCAACACTGGACAATGACGACACAACTGAGTTGAAAAAAACTTGCACCATTTGCAGCAAGGTATTCCAAAAGCCTGACTTGCTTGCTGAATTCCATTTGGACTCCATAGATTACAGTCCAAACAAAAAATGTTTAAATTTTTTGGAAAATATGATTCTTTCGCCAAATTCAAATTCTAAAAAATCCTCATCAGTAACCAACACACCTCAATCAACTGTAAAAAAAACTCTTCTTGCAAAGGCCATTAAAAACAATGCCATTATGGAAAAATCGAATGTATCATTTGACGAACTATCAATTGTGTCTACCTGCTCGACTAAAAGTTCGTATGTTGATGAATCGCCATTAACTTCTCCATCTAAGCCAAATATTTCGTCATCTAAAATCAGTATGTCCGAATGGGACAATAGTCGAGAAGATGACTATTGTAGCAAATGTCGCTTGGTAAAAAGACTAGAAAGTGAAAAGAGCAAGCAAGAAGTAAGCTTGATCATAGATGAGAATGAGGAGGACATAGATGACGAAGACGGAAAAAAAAATAATAAACGAAAAGTTGAACTCAATCGGGCCGATTCGGAACAAAATTTAGACGAGATTTCAAATAGAAGAAGATCTTCCATTTTATCAGAGCTCAATGGTAACAATCCTCAAGGTGAAAAAAATAAAAAATTCAAAAATCAGGTTACTTCGACTCCAGCAGCTTTGAATCACATAAAAATGATGACTAACACTAAATTTAAAATTGATGACCGAATTCCAAAGTTAAAATTGCACAATAAATATCTAAATGAAGGAATGTTTTTTGGCAGAGGCAAGCACAACGACGGCTCCCATATTAGAATATTTTTTCAGCGAAAGTTTGCCAAGATATGCAAAGAAACTGAGATTAGCGATGATTTAATTTGTGTTTGGCTTTGCAGAGATCCTTATTCAGACAAATCGATCATCGAATGTTCAATGGACCAGTCTCAAGTAAGATTTCATAAAATGAGACTTATGAACAATTTTCTTTTGGCCAAAAGCCGCATAAGGGCCGGTAATCTGTTAGAATAGAATAAAATTTTGGGTGCTAAAAAAGCAAAAAAATATTTCGCTTAATTTATATGGAAGATAAAATAAAAAAATTCATCCAAATTTAAGTTAGGTTTCGAATCTGCCAAAAAAGAAATCATTTATTTTTTGACTTAATTTTAAAAAAAATATATCCATAAATTTTATGTAATTTCTGGTAAAATTATCCAAGAAAAATATTTAAATTTATAAGATTTTACCGGATAGAAAGCGTCAAATAAAATATTGTTCAAAAAATTCTTCTTAAACAATTTAATTCGAATTTTCTCAAATTAAAAAGTTGGTAAATAAAATAAAAATTCCATTTAATCCATTAGCAATTATTTAATATTAAAAATTGTTAGAAATTATTGCTGGAAAGTAGAACTAGATTATTTTTATGTGTGTGATCGTAAACGTTCGTAATTAGTAAATTATGATTAAAAAAGAAAAAAAATTTTAAAACATCATAGTAGCTTTTGATAATTAATAATAATAGTAATTATAATTAAAGTCTGCAGCAAGACTAATCCTGTTTGAAAATTTTGAAATATTGGATCAGGTGTCCCCTTTCTCTTCTTTCTTTAAGTGTTGTCAGCTCTAGCTTCTTTATCCTGGTCTCGTAGTCTAAATTTCGTAGCTCTGGTACTTACTTATTAAATCTTCTTTGTACTCTTTCTAGAGTATTTATATCTTTCTTGCTGAGAGGATTCCATGCAGATGATGCGTACTCTAGATGAGGTCTAACTTAGAATTTTAAACGATTTTAGATCCCATTTTGTAAATGTTCTTTTAAGCATGCCTAATACCGGGGTTGCCTTTGCGGTACAAACGGCCATTGATGCGGCCAAAATTTTTTTAAACCGCGAACAAGACCGCCTAGACGGACGGCCACTTTGGCGGCCAGGTCGGCGGCCAAAAATTTGGACCGCTGAGTTGGCCGGCCAAAACATAGACGGGCGGCCAAATGTACGGCCAAACTTAAAACGGACGGCCACTTTGGCGGCCAAAAATTAGGACCGCGAAGTTGGCCGGCCAAATCAAAGACGGATGACGATATTTGCGATCAAACCATATCAGCGAAAAAAACGGTCAATCTTTAAATATCAAAAAGTATAGAAAGGACAAAAAGGATCAGGAGGAAATAAATTAAAATTTAGAAAAAGTACAAAAAATACAGAAAGAATTTTAACTTTTTAATATTCTCATTGTCTTTACGTCTAAATACCAAAATTAACGATAATAAATATTATTATTTAATTGGATCATTTAAAATAACAATGTTTTAATACATTAAAATTTTTATTATTTCTCATAAGAAAATATAAAAATTAAATACTCGATACTTAAAAAAAAATTTAATTTCTTTTAAAAAACAGTTTTTTATTTATTTTATTTATTTATTTAATTAAAGTTTAAGTCCCATGGACAAATTGAAATAAAAATTAATAGAAAATTAAATGAAAATTAAATAGTTTTTAAAACAAATAGATTGTTGCAAGACATTTTTTAACATTATTGCTATTCTCTGATAAATTTTAATATATTTTGTTCGGGTCATGTACAGAATGTGATCATTTTAATCACCAAAATATTAAGTGTACTTTTTGAGATCAAAAATTGATCACCAAAATTTTTTTTGGTCACATGAAATTTTTTTTGTTGAGACAAAAATTTTTATCATTTAAGAAATTTCAAAATTTTAAAATTATGTTAATATTGAATGAAATAAAAAAAACAAAAAAAAATTACAACTCACTATAATAAACTATTAAAATTTTAAAAACCGTAAAAGAAAAGGCAGTTTTTACAAAGAAATTGCATTGGTCCCAGTAGAATCGTTCGATGCAGCTAAACTAGCTGCAAAAAAGCATTAAGCAAACAGTCAAATCCGGTAGAATGTAGCATTTGTGGTGAATTTATGAAAAATGAAAAGGGTGTTAAATTGCACATGTCAAAAAAACACAAAGAATAATTTAATAATTTTTTTTTTGAAAATTGGTAGTAAAGTTTAATATATTTTAAAAAATTTCCTGATCACCAAAAAAAATTAATTTCTATTTTTCCACAAATTAGAGGCTTTTTTGATCACGAAATATGTGATTATTGATCACTGATCACATTCTGGACATGACCCTTTTGTTCTTATCGACAATTAAAAATTAAAAATCATTTTGTAATTGTGCAATACCAATTATTTAACAAATTTCAAAAAATTGAGCTAAAATTTGTAACATTTTGCAAAAAATACTCTGTTTGAAGGCAAAAACGCTTCATCCAAATCTTTTATCAATAAAGAGTATTTTAAATTTTTAAGTAAAAGGTAAATTAAATTATAAAAATAATTGTTTTTTATTCTTCTTCTGACTTGAAGCAAAGTCATCAAAATAAGTAATAAAAAGTTTTTGCGGCTTTTTCTTCTTCATTTAAGTTATCTTTGGTTTACCAGTAATCCTTTTTCCTTGAGGTTTCTAAAATAATGCGACTCTAGCAATTCTTTCTGCTGGAATTCTCAGCAAATGTTCAAATAGTCATTTTCCAAGATTGAATTATTTCTAATAAAATTTATTAAGTGAAAAATATGCAAAAAATTAATTTGTTTTTTAAAATTAAAATTCACAAATAATATTGAATTTTTTAAGTTTTATCGCACTCATCAAAATATCACTCTAAATGAGCCAAACAATTATCTAAACGAATATGATGATCTGAGGACTATAGGCCGTGGAGCTTCTGGTTTTGTGCAACTTGCAATAAGAAAAGTCGACCGGTTTGAGGTGGTCACAAAGTACATTCTTAAATCAAAAATTTATCGGGAAAATTGGATAACTGATAAAAAATACGGCGAAGTTCCGCTTGAGGTTTCCATACTGTGCAAGCTAGACCATCCAAATATTATAAAAGTAGTCGAGATATTTCAAGATTCAGAGCACATACAAATGGTAATGGAAAAACATGGCTGCGGCATGGACTTATTTGAATTTATCGACAGACAAAGAAGACACATTGAAGAATCTCTAGCCAGTTACATATTCAAACAAATTGTTTCTGCAGTATCATATTTACACTCGAATATGATTGTTCATAGGGACATCAAGGATGAGAATATTGTGATAAATGAAAATTTTCAAATAAAATTAATTGATTTTGGATCAGCAGCTTATGTGACCAAAGGAAAAAAATTCGCTACTTTTTGCGGAACAATGGATTATTGCAGTCCTGATGTTCTGCTTGGAAATAAGTACTACGGACCCGAACTTGATGTGTGGACATGCGGAATAGCCTTGTACACTTTGGTGTTTTGTGAAAATCCATTTCAAAGTGCTGACGAAACAATCGAGTGCATACTCAAGCCACCATTTAAGGTGTCCAAAGAGTTGATGAAGCTTTTATTCTCTGTTTTATGTCCGAAGCCAGAATTGAGAGCTACCATTGAAGATATTGAATCCAACAACTGGGTAAATCAGTCTGTGGATTTGGCTAAATTTAAATGGAATGAGGTGATTAGAGACACTGAGTTTCACGGCAATAACGCTGGTGATTTGAATCGAGAGGAAGAGTTTAATCCAAATTTTGTGGTCAAACAGAACGACCAGTTGGGAGATAAACAAAATGATAACTTTGACTACAACGAAAATTTTGATGGTCAAGAAAATCCTTATAGCAATTGCCAGTTTTCTTTTAAAAATTTATTGTCCAAAAGTTTTTAAATTTGTTAGATTCATGTGGTTGAATTTATCTTTGATCGTTTAATTTTTGACATGTTTGATTTGGACGGAAATTTTTTTTATTACTTTAATTAATTGAAACAATGCTGATAGAGATGTGCTTATACAAAAAAATCCACTTGCCGAGCAAAGAGCGGAACTAAAAATTAGACATTAAATATTGGAAGATTGATTAGAAAAATTTTAAATTACTAAAAAGTCGAAAAAATTAATGAGCATTCGTTTGGAATCAGAAACCAGTTATATACCATAATCGGTGTGCATAGAGTGGTAAATATTAATTGACTTGAATAAGCGGATGCAATAAATAAATAGACCAAAAATTTTATATAATATTCGTTTTTTTTATAATCTTTAATCATTTCATTATTATTAAAATCAATTGAGGTCCAATTTTGCCTTAAATATAATTTTTTTTTTATTTTATATTTTAAGATAAGACAATGTCTTTTTATGTGTAACAAAATTTGTTATTTTTTTTCATAGAAATATATAAATTAAAATTTTTTCTAATAAATTTTTATACGACATCCTAAATTTTTATAAATTAAAATCTTGAATTTTTTGCTTTAATCAATACAACAAGGTAAACAATTAAAAATATTTACAGAAAACTTAAAAAATATTCATAAACTCATTATTCATATCAAAATCTGAATAAACTAATAGTGATGTTCATCGCAAGGGCAATCAATTAAAAAATTTAATTTTTAAGTTTAAAATTAAATAGGAATTTATAGGTTCCATTAAAAATTTTATTTTAAAACAGTTACTTATGAAATACTGGATATTATTTTCATTCTCATTTCTCATTTTTTTAAGAAGTCGTGTAAAAATATACTAAAAATAAAAATCTTGTTTTTTTTTTTAATTCTTTCGATTTAAAAAATTATCATTAAAATAATATAAAAAAATTTTATTTAAATCTTTAGATTCGTTTTTGTTAATTCTGTGAACAGACAGTGTCTTTATTGGAAATGAGAAAAAAATTTACTTACTCTTGTAAAGCAATCAATCCTCTTTGTGAGTTTTTATAAATTTTATACTTAGAATAAAAATAAAATGATATTGCATAAAACAAAAAATGAAGACATTCTTCCCAAGGCAGTACTTCGGCATATGCTGATACTAATACATGGTAAATAATAAGATTATTAAAAGCGAAAGCAGTCAAAAAAACGTTTAATTGATTGTATTTTTTTTTGGAATTTATGGAGCCAACATAAATAAATAAAAAAAAATTCACCAACAGTGCTAAATATTTCGATAAACTTGACACTAATAGCAGTGCATAATACGATAAAAATGGAGTAATATAAGGTTTGAGAAAAATTTGGAAATATTTTGGAATAATTCTAAGTATCATTTTTCGTCAAAATTAAACTTGATTTCATAAAATTCATTAAAATTTCAGCCAAATTCATTTCAGAAAGTGCATTCTATAAAATTTTAAGAAAAAAATTACTGGATAGAAGCTAAATTTTAAAAAAGCGTTCAATTTATGCAAAAAAAAACTAATTGATTTTTTAAATTCTGTCAAAAACGACGATTTCAATTTCTTTCCTATTTCCTTCCTATTTGAAAATAAAACTATAAATTATGATTAATCAAATAAGATATTGCTTATGACTCTTCTTTTTAATCAATTAAAAAGCGTTTCTTTATTAAATTAGTCAAAATAGCCTAAAAAAGTTTAGATTTAGTATCCAGATACGTGCAAATAAACTTAAAAAGTTCACTTTAGCTATCAGATATCTTATATTAAAATATCATTTTTAAATTTTTATTAATCTACTGGATCAAGTTTTAAAATTATCATTAAAATCGAACCATGATTCAAAGTAAATTTAATTGTCCAATAATCAGAATATTTAAATGAGCCTAAATAGTAGCTTTTAGAAAAAATTTGCAATTAAAAAAAAACACGCTCTTTTTAAATATATCTTTTAAAATTTTTAAAATGACTGCTGATTTATATGAATATTTTTACTTAAAACTAAAATTTAAGTCAATAATTCACAATCGATTTCCTATTTGTATTTTTATTTTTAAATCATTAAACTTATGCAATTTAGAAAATTTAGAATAAATAAAAAAGAATCGCCTCGTTAAATGAATAATTTTAAAATAATTTGAATTATTCTTCGTTTTTTTTCCAAAATCAAAGTTTAGTCATGGAACAATGCTTTTTAAATAGAATTTTTTTTGAAATTATGCCATAAAAATATTCTTGAAAAATGAAATAAAAAGTCTAAACATAAATTATAATTGATTTTGTTTAAAGGCTCTGTTCAGGTTTAAAAAAAAAAAAAAACTACTTTCAAAATAGTCGATAAACATAAGTATTTATTAAAGAATAATTTAGCGTTTCTAAGGAGCTTTTTGAATCAGTATGATTTCATTTACCTGCTTTTTTTAATTAGATTTTGACTGAAATATTCTTCTAGACTGGCGCTTCAAAAAATAGTGAAATACTTATTCAAAAAGAATTAAATTGATTTTCGTATACAACGGTCTATAATTGCTTTTAAGAAAAATGGGACAAATCGACGAATAGTAACTATAACCATAGTCTGATAGATTAAATCATTTAATATTTGCGCATTTTTTTAAAGCATAACAGTATATTTTAAAAAAAAGTACCTAAGAAAGTGATTTTGATGATTTTTTGATATATCTTATGGATTTTTTATTATTTCATTAGCATTAGGAAGCTTAATTTCAAAAAAATTTAAATTAAATTAAATTTTCGATATTTTAAGTCTTAAATTGCGTAATTTTGTTTAAATGATCAAATAAAAAATCAATCAAATTAAATTATTAAAGCTTATTATATTTTATTTATGACTTTTTTTTATTTTTAAAAATTCTTTCATTTTATTAAAAAACATAATAAAATTAAAATATTATTCGAAAATTTGATTGATTAAATTTTTAATAAACTTAACAGTTTCTTCAAATGCGGAAAAAGAGAGCAAATTTTGAAAAAAAATATTTTTTTAAATATTAAAAACCAAAGTAACTAAAAAATATATTAAAAGTTAAAAATAAATAATTTGTTAAAATAGCAGAAGAATTTACAAGTTATTTTTTCAAGTTTGATAAAATAAATTGTATTGAAAGAGAAAAATAAAAGTGTTAATAGATATAGTTTTTTTCTTTTAATCTTTCTCTTATCACTTGATGGTTATAAAATTTTTTTTATATTTGAAAATTTATTAAATTTATGTTAAATTTTAAAATAATTTTTGGTAATTTAGAAATGTGGTGTGCAAACTAAAATTTCGTTTCACATGACATGTTTTTATAGTTTGAAGTATTGTTCGATTTTGTAGGACAGTTTAAAAGAGCCAGAATTTAGAGTTTAGATTAACTAAGTATTATTAAATAATTAAAGTAATAAAGATCAATAGTTATTTGGTCAATATCTATATAATTAATCGATAAATCAATAAAGAAACATTCGAAAAACTTGACCTTGAACACAGTTGAAATTTTTCCGAAAATTTTAAATAATTCGATATAAAAATTAAATTAATAGATCAATGTTGATCGGGAAAAAATTAACTTTTTGTATTTTAATTAGATTTGTATATATTTATTTAATTTAATGCTGAAAAAATTTGATCACATTTAAATAAACTGAGCGATTTCAATATCAGGAAGACACTGAATAAAACCTCTAGTAGCATTCGGAAATGAGTTTCGGAAGGTTTCCATTTTGGTTTTATCAATATATTACGATGAATCTTTTTGTAGTTCAAGAATTGTTCGATTCTTTACTTTTTCTTTTTAATTCAATCGTTAAAGCAGTTTAAATATGATTTAAATTGTTTTTATTTTATTATTTAAGGCGAAAATTGAAACAAAATTAATTGTTTTTATCCAATTAAAATAATAAACCAAGTTTCCAATCCAAACTAACAAATATGAAATTTTGTTCTAGCATCTTTCGATTCTGAAGTATCTTAGAAAATTTTTATTAATCAAAAAAAATAATTAATGCCACCAAAATCTAAATTTTTTATTAAAAACGCTCATAAAATTTTAGATACAGTGCACTCGCGCTTACACGGATCCCTTTATAACGAATATCACATTATGACGAATGAAGTTTAAGTGAACAAAAATGATTTTTTATTCATCAATTAAATTTTTATCTGGAAAAGTAAAAATAATGACAATAGAAAGGACAATAAATTAACTCCAACCGAACTATCCCGAAAGTATGGCTTAACAGCCTCACAATTTCAACAATCGTCTGATGCATCTGAGTATAAAAAGACTGAAAAATAACTTGATATGTGGTTCAGAGGCACATAAACACACAATTCATAAAAAATCGAATCAATCGAAAACAGTTCGATTTTAAAACAAATAGATGTTTTGGATACAATTTGTAAAATAAAAACAGCTTAGAACAACGTAGCATCCTCTACAATATCAAGATTTTTTAGAAAAGGAGGATTCACAAAATTATCTAATTTCAATGTCTTTGAGTTCACTGAGAATGATCAGTTAGAGTTTGATAAGCTTGTTTCAGCATTGACAAACAAAATCATGAATTTTGGCAAATGTGTTTTTCTACATTGTGATGATGTGGTTTCTTCAGGTGAGATATACATACAATGATGATTTAGCTGCAATTCAACAAATTGAGAATAACGAAGAATCCACCAATATTAATAAACCCTAACTGACTCGATAAAACACTATTTTTATTTAATTCAATTTTGTATCTTAAATAATCTTCATCATTTTTTTGAATATAACAAACTGAATCTTTTACTTAATTGTAAAATAGATACAGTGCTTTTATTTTGCATGGTTCTTGCAACAATTTGTGTAATTTTACGTAAAATTACCCACAAAATCTTATGTAGGATTACGTAAAATTACTTCAAAATCTGTAGTAAATTCGTAGTAAATTCGATTTCGGCCAAAAAATTGCCATTTTTTGCTCTTTTTTTTTTGATTTTTAATAAATTTTGATTATTTTAATTATTTAAAAAATAAAAAAATTAAAATTATTTCTTACAAAATCTTTTAATTCATTACATTATTTGATGTAAATTTTGGTAATTTTTTCTAATAATTTAATAGTTCTTGTAAAAAATGGTAAGAAATAGTAAAAAAATTCACAATTTTAAATTTTAAATCATTAATTGTTTAAAAACTTATTCTTAATGGCTCTTCCTAAATGGTTAGGTTGAACTTATAAATTTAGTATGAAGTTAAATATATTAGCTTGGATTTCATTTAAAGGATTTATAAAATTTGTATTAATTGTTTAATAAGTAAAATTAATTAAGTTTCTAAGATATTTTAAGATATTTAAAGAGAAAATTGACAAAAGAATATTTTAAATAGATAATAGACGACAGTTTAATTCCAGTAGCATATGCAAATATTTTGCATCAAGACAACGATCCAAAACATGCATTACTTATATGTACAGTGGTTCTTGCTAAAATTAAATGGTCCGTTCCCGAAAAGGAATGGAATGGAGACGCAAACCATTCCCGTTCCGTTCCATTCCACCCCATCTGTTCCGATCCATCAATTCCATTCCATTCCATCCATTCCAACCGTTCCATCCGTTCCATCCGTTCCATTCCAACCGTTTCATCCGTTCCATTCCAACCGTTCCGTTCCATCCGTTCCGATCCATCAATTCCATCCGTTCCAACCGTTCCGTTCCATCCATTCCATTCCTTTTCGGGAACGGACCATTTAATTTTAGCAAGAACCACTGTACAAATTAATGTCAATAAAATAAAATTAATTGGGCAAAACAAAACTTAGAATTATAAAAAAATAACAAAATTTAAATAAAAATATTAAAATACTAAATCTCTACCAAGATTCCTAGATCAAAATCCTATTGAATTGGTTTAGAAGGAGTGGAAAAGGGAAATTTTAAATTAAAATAAAGAGCAAAAAATGACAATTTTTTGGCCGAAATCGAATTTTCCATGCCTTACAGATATTGATGTAATTTTACCTAATCCTACATAAGATTTTGTGTGTAAGAAAGTGTAAGATTACGTAAAATTACACAAATTGTTGCAAGAACCATGCAAAATAAAAGCACTGTTTTTAATTGTATATTAAATTCTTATTTCAATTTGTTCATGGGACTTAGACTTTAATTAAATTGATTAATTAATAGAAACAATTAATAGAGTGTATAAGCAAAAAAAAAAGCAATTGATGGACTAATTTCAGCTACAGAATATTTTATGATTAGCTAAGAGCACTGCAACAATAAGATAGGTTCAGTCTTTAAACTTGTCACCTCCAAAAATTTTTATAATATGTGTATAATTTCCGAAAATGATAAACTTCATCTGACAATTTTGATTTCTTTTTACTAGAATAACAAAACAAAATTATTAACATTTTTAAAAATTTTATTTCATATTTTTTCATTTAATTAAACAATTTTACCTTTTATAAAAATATTTCTGCTCAATGTGATTCAAAATTACTTACAATTCTTTTGATTTTCGATTTTGAACACAAATAGAATTATTTAAAAATATATCTATAGATGAGTTTTCAAATTTTAGCAGCATTCGAAAACAAAATTCTATAAATTATATGTTTATTCTATATAATAAGTGAAAAAATAAATTCAAAAAATACATAAAAATTTTTAAATAAAATTAAAAATTATTTAGTCCTGCGAATATAAACAAAATTGTAAATATGTGCATTACTCTTGCGAGACTTTTTTAAACATTTGCTCGCTTTAACGAACGACAAACGATCATTTATAAAATAGATGACACTAACGATGAACACAAATTAAATTAAAATTCAAAAAGATTTGTTATAAAATTATCTTAAAATATTTAATGAAAAATTTTACACTTAAATTTTTGTTTCCTAAAAAAAAACCTCATTTCCACTCAAACTACGAGAACTATCGCATCTTAATAATGTACATCTTTTGCTCATTTTATTTGAAATATTGTCGTAAAGCTCGTTAATGTCAATTATGTCATTTAAATTGACCAAAGGTGGATTCAATATATCCATACTTAATTCAGAAGAACTTCCATTATATTCATCAATATCTTGATCATTGTAGTTTTTGTCCGAAAACGACACTACACTCTTGAAGCTATCGGTTGACGAGTTCATCGAATTTGGCGAAACAGCTGCAAAATATTCCGCGGAATTCTTTTTGCCAATAGAACCTGCTTCTGATAAAACATCGGCTTCATTTCGTTTTAATTCAGTCTGATCATCAAAATTCAATTTTCTCTCATTTCTAATTACAACTAGACTATCTGACGAAGAATACAAATTTAAAAATTTGGTAAAATTATTCTTGAAAATATGCTTTTTTTCCTTTTTTTTAGTTTGATTGTTAATTTGTGTCTCAAAATTTTGAGGCATTTTGATCAATTTCATGGTCGAGGCTGAGTTTTCATTTTCGTTACTGATCGAAGAGCTTGATGAGCTTTTGGCCGAGTCTGTTGGCCTTTCAGCATTGTTTGGTTGGAAATTATTCACCCTGTTTTGCTCCTCGTCCAAGTCGGACTCGGTCAGATCATAAAAATCAGCTGGTTTGAGCATTTCTTTGTGGATAAAATGAAAATTGTCCGATTTTTGAACACACACTTGGATTTTGTGTGACGGATGACAGTGCAGATAGTAAACAATTTGGAAGGTGATGGCTATCCAAAATCCGATAACCACTATGAGCAATAGAGTTAATTTATAATTAAAATTTTGTTCTTTTGAAAAAAGAAAATAACAAATACAAAAGAGTATATTTTCCGAGTAAAAAATAGAATAATAAATTAAGTATCTGTATCGAGTTGGGCCGGCTTTGAGATTAAAATAGGCAAATATGTAGATAAATGAACATATAAGGTCGTAAAACTTTTCGAATATGTGCTCGCGGGCACTGTAGACTTCCTCGGATGTGATACAGTAATTGGTTTTTAAATTAAGGATCCAAAAGTACATAATTAACCAGTGAATAAAAATAATCATGAAAAACCATGAGCGAAATGTGCTGGCAAAGATAGCCATGGAAAGAACTCGAGGAGCGATCAGGAAGACATACCAGACAAACTGCATTATAGTCGATAACCATCTCATGGGACGTGGTAATGGCTTGTTTGTTTCGAGACAGAATATAAATTGCTGATTGCGAAGACAACGGTGGTATCCAGCCAGAGCGTAGCCCATAGAAAATAAAGATGAAAGTATGCTCACCAGTTGCTTTATTTCTATGCTTGTTGTCTGAAAATCTTTAAAGGTAAACACTACAATGTTGGCGCTTCCGATTTCGTTTAGGTTCTGAGTGGTGATGACGTAAAGTTGGAGCAGCACTTGAGGGCCACTATCCAGAAAAACGTCAATCAACCGAAGCATGCCGATGTCTGTATCACATTTTATTTGCTTTTCGATGTAATATTTTTCCCATTTTAGATTATGAAATAATGATCGACAAGCCCATCCTTTAAAAGGTAACATTTTTTAAAGACAATTTTTTTCAATTTGTCAATTTGATAAGTTTAGAAATTGTTTTTGTAATTGAAATTACTTTTTTTATCACTAAAATAAATTTACTTGATTTTAAATAACTTTTTATTAATAAACGACTTTTTTGAAAAAAATTTAAAAAAAACTCTTTTGATATAAAATTTTTATTTTTATAAGAATTATTTCCAAAATAATAATAAAAATAATAAAATGTTTTCACCAAATTCTAAAATGCTCAATTTGGAAAGTAAATCCGATAGTATTTTTATTTAAAGAGTGGAAACTCAAACGATTGCTAGACAAAGATAAAGATTAAAATAAAGAAAAAGGTGCTGAGTATTTTGGAGTTTAGAAGCTATTTTAAAGCATTTAATTATTTTTTTTTTTAAAGTATTTTTACAATTGAAAAGTTTTTTTAACTTGATAAAGCTTTTGTATATTGAAAAAATCTTTTAAATATCTAAATAAAATATCATATCTTAAAAAAATAGTTTTATTTTAATTGTCAATTAAATTTTTTCTTGTTCCATTTTTATATATGATAATATTATATTTCGATTTGTCCATTAGATTAAAATTTAATTAAATAAATAAAATAAAAATATCGTTTTATACGCTAAATTTTTTCTAAATTAAATGTAAGTAGCTAAATTTTATTCAATTAGTGATAAAAAAATAAAGGTTATTTAATAAAGAATCATTATAAATTCGATTACAATGCTATTTTTTACATACAATAAGTGATTGTAAAATTATTTAATATTTTTAATACTTTAAGAGTTCCATTATTATGTCAACTTTACAGTGTATTTTTAATGAAACATATTATTTTTAATTTCTATTTTTAATAGAAATAAAAATCAATAAAAATAAAATCAGAACGTAGACTTTAATTTAGGTTACTTTGACTTAAACTAGGCCGCCAGAATAACTTCCGTTCCAGGTAGTCTTAATATCTGGCTAATTATGTACTTCTTGAACTAGGTAGTTATTTTTCTCAATTCAATTTTAAAATTTTTTTCTTTATTTTGAGATTAAGAGAAAATTTTTTAAATTAAAAAAAAAATAATAAATACTATGAAAAATAAATCCTTTTTACTGGAATAAACGCCTGATTTTGAAACAAATTGAAAAAAATTGCCTAGCCACGCAAATTTTTTATTTATTTTATAATATTTTATTTGTTTATTTTTATTCAATTAAATTGAGAAGCAGATCGATTGATAGAGTTCTATATAGATAGAAAAATTTAAAGTTAAATAAAATAATTATGGACGCTCATTAATTAGCACCGTATTGAGTAACAGACAAATTATCATAAAACACCGAGAATTTTGTTTGGTTCTTGATATTTTTTTTCATTAAAAATTAGATGTCCTTATACTCATGATTTTCTTTAAAAATTTTATTTTTATTATTTTATTTTAGTTCATCTAAATTTTAATCCTAAATCTTTAAAAAAAAATAATTTCATCACAATTTACTAAAAAATCAGAAATTTTTATTTTAAAAAAATTAATTATTTTACATTAATTTTTAATTAAACATTTTTCTTTATTTTCAGAACCTTTTAAACTTAACTAAATATCAGATTAGATTTAAAGAATTAAATAAAATATTGAGTAATTCCAAATTCAAAAAACTACCTTTTAAAGTGTATATAAATCCTTGAATGTATTTCCAAACCAGATCCAATTGAAAGACCACAAACAAAACAGTCATAATCCAAAATGTTATTGATCCACAAGTAGTGTCTGGTAAATGAGATTCAACTATATTTGGATTAGACAGTTGCTTTTTTTTTTCTTCCTGTAACTTTTTTTCCGACTCATATTTGTCGATGTACCAGGACAAACTAAACAGAGATAAAGTAAAATTGGGCACGATTACGAACATAAGTGTCATAATGGCGAGCCAAAATCTCGAACTATGAAAATAATCTATGCTTAGTATTACATCGCTTATCAAATCGGCAAAAAAGGCTATTACTCCCCACAGATAAATAAAAACTTCCAATATCGATATGTGAATGTCGTCGGGGATGGATTTTTTCGAGCCATTTTTGAAAATAAATCGCCTTCTAGTCCTAAAATCGATCTCATCCGATTTAGCTTTTTTATTTAGTTTATTAAAATTATTTTCAAAATTGGCTCGTCTTTCTGTGCATGCATCCACAATGTTCAACTCATCAATTGGTCTTGCCACTTTGCCACTTTTGTCCGGCACCTTTTCCGACTGAGAGTCAAAATTTCTGCTCAACTTGGAGCCTGTCTTGTCCTCCGGGGGCGTTTCGCCCATTTCCTTGGACAAACTTTCCGGGTTGATTGCATATTGGTTGGCATAGTCGTACATGGGGTTGTGGTGAGATAGTGCCGCGTGTGCTGCCGCGGTTTGTGTAGCGGCAGAAAAGTTTGAATGCTTCAAATCGATTAATTCATGGGCATTTTCAATTGAACGAAATATATCGTTCGATATGGATAAGACTTTATCTGTTATGTGGCGAATGCTGTCATTTCGATTGCGGAAAATGACTGTAGAATGCCGCGAAGAGTTTTGTTTTTTTGATTTTGACTCCGAGTCGCCCTCGCTGAGCACTGATATCTCGGGAATTGTTTCTAGATTGGAAGGCTGGCATGCATTTGATTTAATACTGGTTTTGGACTCGGAAAGTAGACTACTTGGTGTGTGCGGTATTTTTTCTTCGCTTTTAGCCGCTTTTTCTTCACTATTTGTACAAGTTTCAAGCTCATTGTTTATCATTTAGGCAAGCCAAGCAGTTGAACGTAATTGGGTTACTTTTTAATTTATTACTTGAATTATTTGACTCAAAAATTTTTTGTTAACAAAATCATTATTTAAATAGTGTCAAATTTAACAACAAATTTTTTCCTCTTAAAAAAATAGACATTTCAAGCAACTTGAGATAGTTCTTTAAAGTAGCATAGGAAAAATATAAATTATTTTAATTTTTTTTTATTTTGTGTTGCATGCAACTGAATAACGGCGGAGGTATTCAGGCTTTTTGCGGGTCTAAATGAAGTCATAATTTAGAAGAAAAAAAAAAACAATTATGAATTTTGACAAAAAATTTAGATCGGAATTTTAATGGATCTTTGTTTACTTGGAAAAAGAAGATGAATTTTTGAAGGAGAAATTAAGAATTTAATGAAACGCGTCGATTTGCATGCAGAAAATGCAAATTTGCATTCCAAATCAGTTTTATTTTAAATCAAATGTTTAGTCTGCTTTTTAGACTAACTAGAAGCTAGGTTGAAAAATTAAAATGAAAAATTATGATAAAATACGCATTCTAAATTTTCTCTCTACGGATCGTATCCGAAATTCCGATATTAAAACACTGACTCGGGTCAAAAATAAAGAGCAAAATGTTTTAATTGATATTATTAAAATTTATTAATTTAATTCAAATAAAAGGCTTGAGGAAAAAAGTTTTTGTGTGGAATTATAGATTTTGGAATTTCCTCTAAAAATTAGATCTCATGATTTCTTTTTTTTTGCGCCCCTTCATAGACTCACCTTGATTTGGTTAAATGAAGCCGAAATATTAATTTTCTTTAAATAAACATAATTACTAAAATAAAATAAAATCAAATGCAATTATTATTATTTATTATTTATTTCAAAGAACATCACTTGGGTGATGAGAGGAAAAATAAAAATCAAGTAAGAAAAAAAAAAATTTGAAAAGTTAAATAGGAAAAAGTTGATTTCATTTTTTTTTTATTATTATTATTAAAAGAAAATTACAAAAAGCTTTTAATCAGGTTTTATTTTTTCCCAATCAGGGTTTAAATTTTTCTTATGTTGATACTTCATTTTTTCAATAACTAATATTAATAAATTTATAAAAAACATTAATAAAATTAATTTGATTAAAAATCATTAAATTAATAACAAAAAACATTGGTTAAGTCGATTCGGGAATATTGGTTATCAAATATCCAACTTTTTGAAATAACTTTTCATTCTTTCTGAGTCTTCCAACTTAAAATCTTTTGAAGTATTTACTATGGATTTTTTCAAATAATATTTTTGAAAATTGCATCTGAATCAGATAATTCTTAACACAGATTAACTATTAACTATGTAGAATAATTAGTTATCTATTTTAAGTATATTTATTAATGGTATTAACCAAAAGAAAAGCTTTTTTATGGTCTTTTCTAAATATACCAAAGTATATTTTGATTTTGACCTAATATTGGATTAACTCAAATGGCTGATGAATTAATGAATGCTTTTACTCTAGACTTAACTTAATAAAAAAAAGATTCTTTCTTACCAGAAATCTTGGAAATGTTAAATCGGATAATTTTCTCACTGCCTTTTTTAAATCTACAACATAAAAATCCCTTTAAGAGATTATATTATGATGACTTTATTAAGATTTAACTTCCTACAGTTTTAAATAAATTTTTTTCGTTGAAATAGAATCACTCTGTTAAATTGATAATCAGAGTGGTAAATGAGTAGATTTTTGAATAAAGATTAATCCAACACATTTTTAAGAAGATCTATTTCTTTCTGCTATTAAATTTTTTTTAACTGCTTGTAAAAAAAATTAATTAATGATAGCTAAATTTTTTTTTATGCTTCCTAAAAAATTAAATAATAAATTACTTAATTAATTAACTTGAAAAATGATATGTATACAAATAATTGATAACTTCAGGCAAGCTACTCCTTTGGAAAATTCGTTTCAAGAGAATAACGTTTTATCCAATGTTATAAATAGTGAAAACTTATCAAATCTTTTACAATTAAATGAACCGATTGATTTAAATTTTTGTCAAAATTATCAAGCTGATGCACAAAAATCTTCAAATGGTCCAAAACGTCGTGGCAGATACTTAGCTTAATTTTTTTATTCTCCTTTTCAACTTTAATATGAATAAAATTTTATAAAAATATTTATGGTTATTTTTTTAAACTTTTATTTTTGCTATCATAAACATAATTTTAATAGCAGGTGAAAAAAAAATTTCTAGCAGAAGAAAATAATTACTATCATTATTTATTTATTTATTTATTTAATTAAAATTTAAGTCCCATGGACAAATTGAAATAAAAATTAATAGAAAATTAAATATGCATTTTACAATTAAGTAAAAAATTAAGTTTGTTATATACAAAAAAATGATTAAGATTATATTAGCTAGCATAAAAATATGCTAGCAGAAAAAAAATCTACTAGCAGAAGAAATAACGTCCATTTTTAAGTACCCTGTTCCTTTAAATTTTTTTTAAACCTTTCAACTTTTAAATCTTTAGTATCTAATTTAAGCTTTTTATTTGTATTTTTAACTATTTCCATTTCATTTATACTAATTTATTTAAATTAGACTTGAAAGTCTTTTTAATTAATTTTTTTTAAACCGAAGGAGCTAATACAGATAAACGAATAAGTCAAATAAAATTTGAAAAACATCAATGTTATTGAGAATTAAAAAACGGTAAATAAGATAGATTAAAATTTAATTATCAAATTAATAATTTGAAATCGAATATTTTTAATAAAAAAACTTATAAGCAAATATTTATTTATAGCTTTATATGAATTTCTCTTTCGTTTTGCCTAATATATTTGTATGAAAAACTTAAAGAAATATGCATTTCATTACATATGATAAAATGAAAAAATTGAATTCATTATTTGACTAAAAATAATAAATCATAATGTTCAGAATATATTTTTAATAGAAAGTTTAATGAAAAAAAAATGAACCTTGCATTAAAATAGAAATGTATGTGATTACTTCTTTTTGTTTTTTTTATCATCGTTAGTATTTTTTTATTATTTTATAATTTATCTCTAAGAAAAAATTAAAAGAACACGATTATTCAGCCTTTAGAGAATTTTCTTAATCAAATGTTAGACTAAGCACGACAAAGAAGAATTTACAAGGGTCGATTATTAACGTGATATGTATTTAAATAAAAATTTAGTGATTATGCTTTTCATAAAATTTTATGAGTCCTAGATTTTCCGAATGTTTGAAACATTTTACAAATGACAAATTTGGTTCTTGAACAAAATAAATTTAGATAAAAAAAAACGCTGCTATTATTTTTGATGAAAATTGATAGCGGAAACTAAATTGTAGTTCATAAATAGAAATTTTTAATTTGGAAAATAAATCGATTTATTAAAAACATATAAATTGATAAAAGATTTTTAATTCAAAGGTTAAAATGACTGATTTTGGTTGTTTAATCATAAATTTCTACTTTAAGTATCAAATATTCTGATTATTTTGAAACTAAATTTGATAAATTTAGATCATAATTATCATATATTACAAAATATTTGATAAATGCCTATTTGGCATTAAAAATCAAGCACAAAGCAAAATTATTATCTAAAATTTATTCTATCATTTTAAACTTTGAAACTTAAATGATGTTTCTTATAAATCATTGAAAAATATTCAAAAACTCATTTTAATAAAACCTTCAACTTTTTGTTTTTGAGTTCCAATTCCAAGTTAAGTTCAAAATTATAATGAATTAATAGAAAGTTTCAACAAGACCTTAATCCAAAAAATTATTCGTTATCTTAATACTAAAAACTTCGAAAGTTAATCAATAGTCTATTAAGAATTTGAACAACAATCAGTCGCCAAAATAAGAAAATTTAAAAATAATTATTTTAGAAAATTTATTTGATGATATTTTTTTTATTTTAAAATATTAAAAATAAATTTGATGAAATTATTCTTGGAAACTTTCAGAATTACTTTCCTTATATTTAAGTAAGGATTTTAAACGGGATGAGCATATAGGAAAAATTGTATATAAACACTAGCAGTTTTTATGAAGACCTTTAAAAAAAAGACAATTTTCATCTCAAAAAGCTTTATACTTGCTTAATTAGAAAGCTAGAAAATGCATCTCAAATTCGTCTTTTCA
The DNA here is from genome assembly GCA_010279815.1 of Brachionus plicatilis. Classification (NCBI taxonomy): domain Eukaryota; kingdom Metazoa; phylum Rotifera; class Eurotatoria; order Ploima; family Brachionidae; genus Brachionus; species Brachionus plicatilis. The sequence goes on from QEOQ01000180.1 coordinate 1,388,777, forward strand.
ACGACTAACAAAATTATATGTTTAAATAAAAAAATAAATTATCAATGAAAACTAACTAGAGTTGAAAAAATTAAATAAAGAAAAAAGCGCGTTAACTTGATCAAACAATACAAGTTGAATTTAACATTGGTAAGGTTAACTGGTACAAACAGAATTTCACAATACCTTGCCTTAAATTGAATATTTGATAAAAATAATTGTTCCCTGTTTTTATTTAATAAAATTAAACATTATCCAGAAATCATGCTCAAAAAAAAGGAGAATTTCAGAATCATTAATTTAAAATTAATAATCTGTCAGTCGGTTTAGCTTCCAATATAGAAATTCACATTTACGATTCTTCTTAGAATCTTATTAAATTTTTAGAAGGTATCTATAGAAAAATTCACTTTCCAATTTTATTCTAATTTCTATTTTTAAATTTTTGTCATCGCAAAAATTGGCGTCAATTGAAATTAAATAATTTTCTAGCTTTGTTAGATAATTTTTAACGTATGATAAAAATGTTTTTTAATTATTGATATCTTTTATATAAATATTTTTGACAATTTTCTTATTTTTCTAAAATTCATTTGTGTCAAAATTATAAAATCTTAAATGAAAAACATTTGAAAATTTGTTAAAATAAATTCGTGAATATTTTTTATTTTCCGTTTATCATTCAAATTCTATCCTTAATTTTTTATTATATAATAAGTATTTAAAAGCATCAGTTATTTTTAAAGCTTTATCAATATAAAATATTAAAATATATATTTTGATCATGAATATTTTTTCGTGTTAATATACAACTATTATCAAAAAAATTATTAACTTTTGTATTAATCTTAATTTTTGATCATTATCTGATCAGTGTGAAATATTCAAAAAGCTCGTATTTTAAAATTATTTGTTCATAACTTATTTTTTTAGAAATTTTTAAATAAGTTTTTATGAATTAATAGACTGCATTTTTTGAATTCATCGGTTTTTATTTATTTTTTTTTTTGTCGATTTCTTCTTAATCATAATTGTAATATCCAAAGCTACTAGAATTTTTCGCGTTTTCTAAAAATATTATTAGAAAAAAAAATATTCTTTGTAAATTTTTTTAAAATTCTAAAACTTAAAATAAAAAAAACTTGATCAGCAGAATTTTATTGAAACTGAAAAACTTGACATAAATTAAAACAAGCTCTAATTAAGCTTAAAATTTATAAATAATTAAAGCCGTTGATCGGTCGGCGTTCATTTAAAATCAAATTATATCAGCTCTCTAAAATTCTGTCCTTATTTTTATGCCTCATTTAATTGTCAGCGATGATAACTTCGACCTCGACACCTGGTTCAATACTGATAGAAGTCTAGTAAAAAAATAAATATTAATAAAATTACTAACTTAGTAAAAAATAAATTATTACAATTTGTCTAACAACTTCGGACGGACTTCTTAAATCAATGACACGTTTGTGAATACGCATTTGGTATCTGTCCCAAGTCTTTGAACCTTCACCACACGGAGTTTTACGGGTGGTAATTCTCAAAACTTTGGTTGGCATTCTAACTGGACCAAACACTTTGAGTTCTTTCTTTTTGGCTCCATCGATCAAGTCTGAGCATACTTTCTCAAGACTTTTTACATTGGTGCTTGTCAATGTAATTCTGATACGATGGATAGAAGTCTGCTCTTCGGCTTGCTTTCCCTCTTTTTGATAAGACTTAAAAATATTTTGAACAAAAACTGCTTTGGTTTAAAAATAATTTAAATTACCATTATTATTTGTATCCAGGTAGCTTGATAAGCTTATCTAAATGGTCAAAATCAATAAATCAATTCATCGATACATTTTTAATAGTAAAAAAAAATTTATTCATAGAGGAAGAAATGGAAAGACGGATGAAATTTAATTCGGCAAATGTGATTGCCTTTTTATGCATTGCCGGGATAAATTTTGCATAGTTAAATAAAAATTTTCTAAGTTTGTTCAAAAACTATATCACGACCATGCCGTTTTTAATTTGAACCAAGTATTTTAGTGAATGCATGCAAATTTTTTCTTAAATTTCTCTATATACACGGCTTTATTTTGAGTTAAAAGATTTGCTTTTTAGTTTCGTTTGCATTTTTATTTTTCACAAATCAGTTTAGTTTAAAAAGACTGATATTATTTTTATATTAAAATTTTTATTTTACATTTGCCATGTACTTGAAAGCTAAAATGCATATATTTTCAAAATTTCCAAAATCTTTGATTGATATTTATTTATTGTTATGGTTTTTGGCTTAGATTTTGATTTAAAAATATTTCCGACCATGGTAAAGCTCTGCAAATCATAGTATAGCACATAATATATACTTTAAAATCAGATAAATTTATTTGAAAAATTCTCCTCAAATATCGAAAAGAAATTAATTAAATTTTGAAAAAAAAAAATCAAAATGAATATGTCCACCTACGTTTAATGATCTGTGGCACAATTGAAAGAGTAAATTAGTGACATTTGTTCAAAAATTCAACTTTTTCAAAAATAATCTGCCACAATAAAAAAAATTGAAAATTTCTCAACAAAATATTTTTAATATTATTTCAAAAAAATTATTTCAAAATTTGAAACTAAAAAATAACTAATTTCATCAAATTAATAAAAAATTTTAAATCGATTTTTTTTCTAACATTCCATGTCCATATCTGTCACCGTGTTTCACAATCAAACAAAAAAATTTATTTCTCGTTTGTTAACTTAATTTTAAAAATAGTTAATAAATTAATTTATTAAAACATTTGTAATGTACTTTAAGAAAAATTCATCAGTTTTTGATAGTCAATATTTGGATCAATAGATGATGAACTACGAATTCGATTTGTTCAAAGAGCTGAACCTGAGGAAACGTACGCCAATTAACTTGGTGCACAATTTATTCGGCCGAGAGCTGGGCACCTATTCATGTACCTTGTACATCACCAACACATTCAGCAATCACTCAAACAGACACGAAAAAACAAAATTTAACCAAATGAAAAGAGTCTATCTGTCAATATATCCAAATTACAGCATTCTGAATGTCCGCATGCCCAATTGTTTTCTGCGTCGGTTTTCGCCCGACGGCCGCTACATAATCGCATTTAACCAACACCTGAATGGCATCCAGGTGTTTTCGTTCAATGGCTCTTCGGCCGGCCTGGAACAACTGCAAAAATTAAACTCCAAATTTGCCCAAGACAAAACAGACCTGAACGACTTCGATTCCGACCAATTTAGACAAAAGTCATTTGACATTTTTTTCAAAGAAACTGCCAATCTGAGACTAACCGAGAACAACGAGCTTATTCACAGAGAGTGCGCCCTTTTTTACAAAAATTCCTTTTTAATAGTGGCCTCGTCAGTGTTTGTCAACGAGGAAAACCTGCCAAGCTACGACCAAATAGCAACAAACAACGAGGCAATTCACTACAACACCATGGAAAACTATACCATCTATCTGGTCGACATTAACCGCGCCGTCCTCTGTGACAAAATAACATTTACCGCAGACAAAATCAATCTAACTCACAATCAATCTCTGAGCTTGTACAAAAACATGTTGGCTATTTTGTCCCAACAAAATCAGACCATTCACATTTACTATCTGATGCCAACTCTGGCAACCGAGCGGAACACATGCTACAAGTTTGTGTTGGCCAAGCAGATTGGAAGATTTTGTTTCTCGGACGATTTGGACTATATCCAAAGACCGATCGGCAGTCAGTACTCGTTTAAAATGCGCGCCAGTCCGTACTCGGAAAGCTTGCGGATCAATCGAAGACAAAAATTCGCCTCCATACCAAGCACCAAAGGATACTGTGAATCTAGTTTCACTGGACTAAAGCAAAGAATTATCTCTTTTTTTTACAAAGAAGCTCTCCACACAAATACCCTGAGCCAGTTTTATTTAAATTTCAATGATATTTTAAAACTGCGAATGTACAAAATGCAGCTGTTGGATGACAGGTATTTGCTGATCAAATACGGAAATATTGACCACATGGTCACCCAGAAGAGTAGCATTGTGATAACAAATCGAGTTTCGAACTTAAATCCCACATCAAACCCACAGACAAGTGCGACTTCAATCGCTCAAAATTCAGCGTCAAACCCCACTAGTTCTGCTAGTGCATCATCTGAAACTCAAACAACCACCACAGTTACCAACATACCAGTAATTCTAAATGAAAGTGCAGTGCCGTTTTTTTTTGTCCTTTACGATACCAAGACAGCAACTGTGCTGAACATACTCAAAAACACTTCTTCAGAAATGCTGAAAATTTATGAAAATTTGCAAGACTATTTTTCGCTGTCGGCCCTGGACGGATTCAGCACTCAGCAAGAACACGAACCATATGGCAGTACATTCAACTTTCATACATTACCATCGAATAATCTTTATGCAAACCAGCTGCTCATGCGGCATATTAAAATGATTTTGAAAACAAATACCACTAATGAAATGACCAAATCGTTGCTGTCCCAATTGCCCATTAGTTCGCAATCGTTTACCACAACGCCTTATTTGGACCACAGTTTGTTTAGTTATGATGAAAAGTTGATTTCCAATTTGGAGCGACCAAAGCCCATTGGCGACCAGGTGATAAAGTTTAATGTGCGTGAAACGGGCCGGTCCTGTTTTCGATTGTATCCAGGCTTGCAAAATAATCAGGCAAATCCGCAAAGTCATCTTTCGTTCAAGAGATTAGTGGCGTTCATTTGGCACCCACGCGAACCATTTTGTGTTTCGGTTCAACGCGCAACCACTGAATATAATGTTAACTTTCATGTATATAGTAAAAATAATTTAATTTGAACTTGACTCATTTTTTCCTTCAGTTCAGTCATAGATCCTTCCAATATAGAAATATGTAAATGCTTCATTTATTTAAATATTAAATGATAAAAAATCATTTATTGTTGATTTATTTTTTATTTAAATTGTAGATATAAAAATTTACAGTTTTATTTAAAAATTTTTAAATAAAAATTTAAAATTATAAATATTTATTTTTCTTGGTTGTGAATGTTTATTTTAAAATCAAGTTTCGGTTTTAATCTAGTTCAGTTGATTTTTATAGGACCATGATTTCTATTTTCCAAATTTCTCAAGTTAATTTTTGGACAATTTTTTAACTCAATGTTAAATCCGGTTTGTTATAAGCTAAATGTTTTGTTTTATTAACCAGACTTTAGTTATACTTTCCTAATAGTATTGATTTGTTGAAATTAATTTCAAAATTCTTGATATCCCAAAAACAATTAAAATTTCATATCAACTTTTTATGAAATATATAAAAAGTTAGATTTTAAGTAAAAAATGATATTTAAAAATTGAATCTTGAGAAATTTTGTCGGCTCCTAAAATTTTTGCTCTGATTTGAAAAAATTTAGATATTGTAATTTTTCTTAGTTTTTTATGATCTAAGGATTCTATTAGATGAATTTTTTTTAATTTTCTAGACAAAATTTTTTTTTTTTAAATATTTATTTATTAATGTTGTATACTATGATGACACATTATTGCATCATTCATTGAAAATATATGTTTTTTCTATATTTCAGAAAAAAAATATGTTGCAGTCTAAAAAAAGAATGTGAATTATTTTAGTTTTTTGACTAATGAGTCCTTATTGAGAAAAATAAACTGAAATATACAATTAAATCCAGATTTTAAAAATTTAAGTTTAAGTCACAAATTAAAGCCCAAGTCCGGACTTAGATTTGACTTGAGACTTGTGACTTTTAAACAACTCTGGTTGAATTGTAATTTATTTTGTCATTTATTAGTTTCTCAAATCATAAACCAAAATATGATTTTAATGGATTCAAAAATTATAAAAATTAATACAATCCACTAAATACTAGTTAATTTTAAAGAGATATATATGTTTTAAAAAAATGTTAATCTTCTATTTGTACTTTTAAAATTTTATCAACAATTTTAAAGAGAAGTATTTCTTTTCAGAGTAAAAATCCAGGAAACTCATACGAAAGAAATTTTTTTTTGGCCAACCGAGAAAGTCATTCAAAATATTCTTAAACCTGGTAAAGTCATATAATACTAGGATAAAGTCAAATTTTTTTTTCTTAATACAAAATTTATTGAATTATATTACGGATAAAAAAGTGACACATAAATAAACGAATACAAAAAAAACTTTAATCTTTTTTTAAACAAAATTTAGCTAAGCTATATCTTCCTACTTTCATTTTTGATTTATTTTCAAATTTTGATTCCAAATTTAAACTATTATATTTATTTTCAATCATAACACAGACAACCAAAATATGGCTACAGATACCTTTAACTATATAAGATGAACAAGAACATTTATTGCATTCAATACAACTACAGGCCTGATTTGTTATTTCTACATTATCATTTGAATTTATTGATTCAAACTTAACGCAAAAAAAAAAAAAATTTTGTTTGACTTTACCAGATTTAAGAATTTTTTGTATGATTTTCCCAGAAATGAAAGTCGTTTATTTGACTTTCTCGGACATTGGAATATTGTTTTATTTTTATATCAAATATAAAAATAAAACCATCTCAATTAAACTTTTTTGACTAGTTTAGTTTAGGTCAAACACGAGTTCTTTTTTCACTAACATCAAGTGTTCTAGCATTGTCAGAATTTTAGTAAATTATTCTGAACAGCAATATCATATAAAATGTTTGCATTTTTAACATTTTGAATATCTTGGAAATCATTTAAAATTCTCCTATATTATAACCAATTATTTTCATTTACATCATCTGGTATTATATGCTTTCATTATTTACAAAATCATCGAAACTTTTTATAATTTTTTTTCATATTCAAATCTTGGGCTTTTTTGAACTATCTATTGATTTAATTTTAATTGTGAATTGAAAGATATCGATTGAAAATAAAATATACAATTATTTGCTTACAAAACTACTGGTATAAGTATTTATAAATCATTTGTAAAATTCCATAATTTTTACAAAAAATAACGTATTGCTGATTTTTTTCAAAGTAATTTAATTTTGAAGTAAAATTTTAAATAAATGTTTTATATTTTTTTTTTTGAAGCGTAATTTTTTTTATTTGATTCAGAGAAAAAAAAATTAATGTAAAAAAAATATTTTGTTAAGTTATTTTTTATTTGTTGTTTAAAAATATTTTTGATGACAAAAATTTAATTTTGGTTGAAAAAATTTTATTTTGATGATAAATTTGAGTAAAAATTTGATGCTAAATTCTGATTTATTTGATGATGAAAATATTTATTCCGTAATTTTTGTGCTGTTGTTTTGTCAATTCAACTAGATTGATTTTCGGAGTGGCAAAGTAAAACAAAGAATTCAAAAAATTAAGCTTAATAAATTTTTTTATTACTTAAAAAATGCTGTGAAAAAAAAATTAAAATACAAGTGAAAAAATTTACTGATAAAAAATGATTTTGTTAGTATAAAGAAAAATAAGATGGAGAAAGAAATTTAGGTCCATTTTAAATATCAGCTTTCTCTGATTCTATGCTTAAAATTGAGATGTCATTAAGTCGCTCTTGATTCAATGATCATTGAATTCCTCAAATAATTTTGAATCCTCCTTTAGACAGAAAAAGGCTGCATTTGCATTTGAAATCTAATCAAATCGGTGGGGCGCCTGGCTACTCCACTGTGGGTCAAAGTATTTTTTCAAAATTTTCGAAATTTAAAATCAATTAAATAAAAATTAAACAAAAAAATCCTCTTCAAAAATTAGAAAAAAATTCAAACTAAATTTTATTAAAAATTAATTATGATTATTGGAAGTTTATTGGAAGTTTAGACTCGAAAAAAAAATGTCCACCTAGGGATTATGATTTGGAGTTTTAATTATGAATTTTTTTAATTTAAATTTAACCCTTAAAAATTTTCATCAGCCAAATGATTTTTTGCTCATTATTTTAAGACAAAAATAAGGCCTTTTTCTTTCTTTTAAATACTCAGAAATAATTTTATAAATTATTTAATTTTTTAAATAGATAAAATGGAAAGCAACTCACGATACAAATCATTGGATTATTGGAATGAAAGATATAAAGAAGAAGACCATTATGAATGGTTTGGGGACTATAGCAAATTTAAAGATGTTATTCATTCAATAGTTCGTCCTAGTGATAAAATTTTGACTTTGGGTATCATAAAAACTTAGCGAATCAATTAATCAATTAAGTTACTATCAATTATGTTAAGGATGCGGAAATAGCAGAATGAGTGAAGAACTATACTTGGATAATTTTACCAACATAGTCAACACTGACTATTCACCTGTTCTTATAGAAGCAATGAAAAACAAATACCATTCGTTAGAAAAAATGAGTTGGCTGGTGATGGATATCAATAATCTTGAATTTGAAGACAATTCTTTTGATTGTGTTATTGAAAAAGGAACATTAGATGCGTTGCTAGTAGATGAAAAGGATCCTTGGAATATGAGCCAAGAAAATAAGTTCAAAATGCAGATAATTCTGGAACAAGTGTCAAGAATTTTAAAAAATGGAGGAGTTTTTATATCGATAACTTTCGCTCAGCCTCATTTCAGAAAGCCATTATATGCACATGATAAGTTTAACTGGTCAATCCAACTTTTTCCAATTGGTGATACGTTCCATTATTTTATTTACGTAATGAAAAAAGGAGAAGAGTTAAGTGCTGGTGACAGAGAGCTAAATTCTTTCAAAAAATTATCCGATTCAAAAATAAAGCCTGTTGAACTTGAAGAAAATAATTTATTTCTAATTCAAATTGATTAATATTTTTGAATAAAATTTTAAATTTAGATTCATATTTACAAACCTAATTTGATATTACATCAAAGCAAGATCGCATGGTGTAGTGGTTATCACATCTGTCTAACACACAGGAGGTCCCAAGTTCGATCCTTGGTGCGATCATTTTTTTTTATTAAATCAAAATTTGATTAACAAGAGTTTATTGAATTAAAGATACATTTAAATTCTAGATAATAAAAATCAGATCTAAAAAATTTTACAAAAAAGTTGAAGAATTTTGATCATATCTGTGGCATTGATTTAACTGATGTACGCAAACTTTGTTTCTCGTACAAAATCTTGGCTTTTCTAATGAAATGGCTCTCAAAAAATAATATGACACCTAGAAAAATAAATAATTTAGAATTTTAATTATTAATTTTTTCCTTATTTTTTTTACTTGAAACTAGAGCAAAAATAGCACAGAAAACCTCACAAATATACGACCAAGACAAGAATGTATACTCTGGTCTTGGCATCCATTTGCCTCGATCGGAGAATATGTCCAATCCCAGCCCGGTTTGTTTATCCAAAGGTCTGTATGTGTCAGTGGCAACTCCAAAAATAATTACAGCAATCAATGAAAAAAAACATGTCAATGCTCCAAGCGTAGCTGTGGTAACAAGACATTTGACTGATGCCCTAAAATTTGTGGTCACAACAATAATCAAAAAAATTATCATTATGCAGTTGATAATGAAGGAAAAAGTGGCCATCGTTTGAACAGCTTGGAACCAGGCTAAAATAATAAAATGATTATTTTTTAAGAAATTCTTATATTTTTTTTGATTACGTGGTAGAAGAATATCGTCTTGTCTAAGACGGTCATATTCACGGGCGAATATCCACCAACATCCGTAATAAACCTTCCCCCACAAGTCTTTAGGATTTCTGAATCCAGCTATGCAAACTTGCCATAAGCCTAAGTTCTTAAAAGAAGTGTCGCCAACTCTAGGCCACACCTGGAGCCAATAAGGAGTTGAAAAACCTAAAATGTTGCATAGCATCGAACCAACTCCAAATACGAGTCCGGTACCGATGAAAAGCTTTGGCGATCGTGTCTCATTCATTTTAAATAAAATTTAGATTTTTTCTCAAAATAAATTATAGCTTGCTTAAGTTCAATTAAAATATTTTACCTATTTTTTTTTGAGTTAGCCTACATAAATTTGAAGGGACATCTACAATTTTTATACAATTGCGAGGGGCTTTTAAAATTGTCTTTGAAATTTTTTTTTTAACTCAATCGAAATTTCAAACTAGTAAAATGAGTTGATGTGATTGAAAAAAAAAATTATTTTTAACATAAAATTTTATTTTTATTAAAATTATTAAGATTTTTTATTAAAGTAAAACATTTCACTATAAAAGAAGATTTAAATTCTCTTATTCAAAGAACTTTACAAAATTGTATAAATTAATGCTTCCACTATCGTTTGAGCCTGCTTCTCTCATCATCTAAAATAAAAATAAATTTTTATTTAATTTTTTCTAATCAAATAATTTTAAAAAAAATACATTATCTATTATATCGTCATCTAATGGAAGCGATACTTTTCTGAATAAATCCTTGATATTTTCTTTGCTAATATAGCCAGTTCTATCTGCGTCATACTTCAAGAACATTTGTCTCAACTCCTCGCTATTAGTGATTCGGCTGGCTTTTAGTTTATTCTTGATCTCGTTATAAATTCTGTCAAAATCACCTGGTCTAAAAATTAAAAAAAATTTTCTCTCATTTTATTATTAAATAAAATCAAAAGACCTTCTCTTAATGTTTATGGTTCCGCGGTCTTTGGCATCCACTCTGCCTGATACATCTCCCAAATGAGCTCGCAATGATTCCAAAGTCTGCGCCGGGAATTGATCGGCATGCTCTTCGGCAAATCTAAGAACAAACAAATCAGCTCCTACAATTCTAAATTTATGCTTGAATATATTGATCAAAGCGCCAATGTAAAAATCTTGAGGACCATAAAACTTGGGAGTATCAAGAGTACTGCCAGGTTTTGCCACTCGGCTAAATTCCAAAAATTTTCCGCCAATTACACCTGAATTTCGCATAGGAGGCTCATAAACCCCTATCGAATCATCCGATAATCGGTAGGAAATAATAAATTTTCTGCCCTTGTCCTCAAGTTTAGTTGTTTCCATCAGAGCTTCATATCTCAAAACTTTGTGCTGATTTTCCAAAAGTTTAATGTAGTCTTTCTTGGGCGGTTCGGGCACCAGATGCAAGCAATTTTGCAACGAATCCTCTAGTGATCCGTAGCCATTGTATGGAGGAATTTCCATTTTTGAATACGGTTGACTTGGCTTGCCCAGAACATTTTCGTCTCTTAGCGGCGCAAAGTCAGTAACTCCCAAATTTTGGTAATAAAACGCCTTGGTAAAATTGTCCATGTCGTAAATTGTGAAATTACGACCGAAAATGTTGACCACTTGGCCCATTCCAAGGTCATGTGGTCTCAAATACTGCTTGATTTCTTCATCAGAAAGCTCTAAATAAATCGAAGCAAAAGTTGACTTAACATTGTAGCGGTTTTTAGGAATTTTTTGACGTCTGATCAGCACTGGGAAAGGATCGCGTCCATCATTTGGTTTGTGAACTTCACGGACTTCCATGGTATCATCAACCAGGTAATAATGAATTACAAATGGTCTCAGCTCTCCAAAAGTATTTCCTCTATCATCCCAGACTGCATAAAATCTCAATACCTTACGATCCATTTCTACAAATTGTCTTAGTTTATCAAAGTCTGATTTAGTCTTGTAGGTCTTTAATTCGCTGGCTTTTTTACGGGATTCAATGTATGGATCTCTTGGAATTGACTCCGGCGGATTTACTATGATACCCTCGCTCTCAAGCCATTTCTTTGGATAAAATTAATATTTTTTAATCATTTTTTTTTTATTTTTATATACCGTGGTAAATTCGTCACAATTGCAAATACGGAAAGTATGACCGTAAATAGACAGATTTTCTCCAAGATTAAGATCTTTCCAGCTAAAAGTTTGACCCTGGTCATTTTTGGGAAATTTGTGTCTGCGAATTAATTTTCCCTTTTGAATAAAAAATTAAAATTTTTTAATTATTAAATTTTAAAAAACTCACTTGAGGAATTCCAGAATTTTCAACTGGATCTTCGAATATTTGCATTGAATCGTCTTCTAAATAGTAGAGAATTGTCACTGGTCTGACTCTAAAGAACTCGCTTGGACTTTCGTATACAGTCTGTTTAAAATATCCAAAGAATCTAAGTACCTTTAAGGAAAATTAATTTTATTTATTTATCTTTTTTTTGATAAATACTTTTTTGTCATAAGCTACAGTTGCTGGAACAAAATTATCTGGAGCCTCTGGTTTGGCACGACCATAGATTAGCGATGGCTTGTAGTTTTCTAGCAAGGCTAATTCGTTTTCGTTTAATTGATTGAAATTCAACCGGTCACTACCTGGTCCGTACTCCGGATGCTTCGGAATGCGATGACCATTTCTAAAGCCTAGTGTCTGAGTAATGTGATAGTTTTGTTTCTAAAAGATAAATTAATATATATATTTTTGTTTTGTTAAAAAAATTAAAATTTACAGTTGGGTCTCTAAAAGTATTTCCCGGGAGAAAAGGAAGTCCATTCATTGTAAATTATCCGATCTTGTAAGCGGTACTTTAACTTTTTGTAATTCTTAAAGTCAAAAATTTGAATTAGATAATAAAAGTAGCCAAACTAGATTATTTATTTATTGAGATTTCGATAGAAAATACTAAAAGAACGGTATAAACGCTTTATAATATTATAAAAGAAAAAATATCAATTTTGTTTTTTTTTTGGCAAAATATTACCATGACAATATTAAAGAATACATAATTTTTTAGTTGCTATATAAGTTTAAAAAGTGCCTCTACAAAAAAGACTATATTAAAGGTTTAAATTCAGTCTAATTTGATCAAATGAAAATGAAAATTAGTAAAAATTAGAATGAATTCTTGAAAGCATTTTAATAGCTTCTTAAATTGTTTTGATTTTTCAACAAAGGTTAAATGCTTAAAAAAATAATTCTAAATTGCTAATAGGAAAATTTAAAACAAAATAGCAAATTCAGTTATTCGTTGATAAAACTAAAGACATTTAACCAAATTTTCAGATTTATTGGCAGTTGGAAATCATGGTCTAATTTTTTAAAATCATCATTACCTTAAAAAAAATAATAAAATAAATTAGTTTAAAAAAGGTATTAGATATTTTGTCAATCATTATTTTTTTAAAAATTTATATTTTATGTTCTGCATACTTTATTAAACTTTTTTTTCATTTTACAAATGCACATTAGTATTAGTCTTGATTTTAGCAGCGCAGTTCAATTAGGAATTATATTTGAAAAATGATTTTAAATTTTAATCAAATTTCTTAATCATTTCTTTTTATAGCCTTGTATTTGATTTTTATTCTTATTTTAAAATAATCAAGAATTTTTGAACCAAATCGACACTTTTGTAAAATTACTGAAATATGAAAAGGTGGGCTATTTCCCCCAAAGATTTATGACTTCTTAAATTGAGCTAGAACTTTAAAAAGTATTTTATATTTAGTTAATTTTTTAATTTTTGTTAAGTTAAAGATTAATTTTAATTTTCATTCAGTATCTGTAGCTTTATATTTTTCATATTTTTTAACATCCTTAAAACTATAGCATTTTAATCAAGACAATAGAAACAGCAAATTTTTTAAAGAATTTTATGATAGTGATTTTTGAAATAAGTTATTTTTTTTTAAATTCTTATCAGTAAAGAATGTATTTATTAAATTGTAAATTTTTCTTGACAAGAATTTTTTAGCTTTAATAATAAAAACACAATACAAAAGTAATTCGTTAAATAATTCAAAATATTCAAAATTATTTTGGGTGAAAAAAAACTTTTTCTCAATAATAATTGACATATATACAAAAAAATTTGATTTATTATTTAAATAATATTTTATAAAAGTGAAACGTTTGAAATTTATTTTTAATTTTACATTGTTTTTGGCTATTTATCAAATTTTTTAAAATTCTGAAAATTGAAAAAATTACATAAAAAAAGTTCGATAATCATTTTCACTTTGAATTTTAATTTTTGAAGATAAAAAATTAACTAATTTTTTTATTTCGACCATTACACCTTCTTCGGTATTTATCTTTCTATCTAGCAAATAATGAGATAGCTTTTTAGCCAAAGATTTAAAAAGATCCTTGTTTAAAAATTTTCCAGTTTTGTACAAAATTGTTAACTCAGTCACCACAATCACGGAAATTTGCTTTAAATCCAAACTTTTTGAATCAGTTTCCAATTTTTTTTCTTTATTGACAATTTTTATCTTCGTATCATCTCGTTTTGATACAGTCCTGATCAAAGCTGGTGACGAAATTTTTATTTTTTCAGTTTTGACTTCAAGATCAGCAACTTTTGGTTCAGGTCTTAAAATTTCTTGTTCAAAATCTTCCTTTTTTAGCTCGATTTTGTTCGATTCAGTCTTGATCTTTTCTTCGACTTGTTCGATTTTGATTTGGTTTTCATTAGCCTCAAGCTTTTCATCTTCTGGCTTTATATTTTTGTCATCATTGAAAAGATTCAAAGCACTTGTAAAATTATTTTGAAAATTTTCGAATCGAGGCGGCTTGAATCTGCTATTTCCTTTTGGAATTTGAGGTTTATCTTCTTCTTCATTTTCTTCTTGATCTTTAATTGTTTCAGAGTCTTTTTTTTCAACCTTGGAATTTTTGTATTCAGTTAAGAACGATTTTTTTTCCTTTGTAGATTTTTTAATTTCATTAATTTTTTTTAGGGAATTGGCCTGGTATATAATCAAATTTTTAGATCGCTGGAAAATATCATATTCAACTTCGGTTAGCAATTCATTTACTTCATTCAAATCCACAGTTGTCTCCATTTGATTTGAATTTTCTTCTAAAGTTTGATGAATTTTTTTAAGCCAACTGTCTCTTGATTTGATGGACAAATTTTGTATTTTATTATTAAAGGGTTCTTTTACCAATGTTGTTTTGGCAATTAATTTTTCTTCTTCAGTAATTTCGGCATTGTTAGATTGAATTGGTTGAGAAAATTTTCTCTTATCAAACTCTGATTTTATCAGTTTTGATCTCATTTTGGCCATACTTGAATCATAAGCGTCCGGATTGTGGAATTTTTGACCATCATCTTCACTATCATCATCATCAAAGCGCTTTCGCTTAAAGCGACCTCCTTCATACAAATCTTCAGTGTCCATATCATTGAGAATGAGTCCATAGTTAAAATGAGGTTTTGACCCAAAAGAAGTGGAAATACCTTTCTTAATAAAATGAAATATTTTTTAAAATTATCTAAATTTTAAATTACTGTACTGCTACGATAAACTTTTTTTACGAAGTTTTACGTAATTTTTCGTAATTTTACGTAAAATTACTAAAGTAAAAAAAAGTAAATTTTCGAAAAATTACAAAATTTTACGTAATTTTACGGAAATTATAGTAAATTTTAGTAAATAAAAAAAGGGCCAAAAATAACTGAAAAAATGGCGATTTTCAGGAATTTTTCTATTTTTTTTTAGAAAATTAAAATGAAAATTGAAAATTAACTAACAAAAACTTTTAGCTCATTCCATAACGATTCAATTGGGTTAATATCTGGTGTTTTCAGAGGTGATTTTTTCTTTTTAATACTAGATTATTTATCTATATGATTAATTTTAGTAGATAAAGTACCCAATTTGTGTTATTTATTTTTAAAAGGATGAACATAACAGTGAGTTATGTTTTGGGTCATTGTCCTGGCGTAAATTGTACTCATTATCAAGCCTTTTTTACATCAAAAGGCATCAAATAATCACCGAGAGAATTTGAAAAAACAATTACGCCATTTAAATGTAAAGGATATATTGGTCACTTAAAAGAGGTATTATTTAATAAAAAAGATATTCATTTTATATTCCTTTAAAAGTTATTAATTCTAAGGTAATCAAAACAGTCTTTGAGAAAAACGGTGACTGGTCGAATCATTAAAAATTGCATTGCAGTTGTGTTTCTTTTTACCTTTTTTTTTCTCGTCTTTTTACTAAAATTTACCATTTTTTTAATTATATATTATAAAAATTTACGTTAAATTACGTAAAATATCGTAATTTTTTTTTACAATTTTCATTTTAATTTTCTAAAAAAATAGAAAAATTCCGCTATTTTTTCAGTTATTTTTGGCCCTTTTTATGTTTACTAAAATTTACTATAATTTTCGTAAAATTACGTAAAATTTCGTAATTTTCGTAAAAACAGTTTATCGTAGCAGTACAGTATTTTGTTAAATTTTTTGTATAAATTTAAATCTTTTTTGATATTCCTATTGAAAAAATTTACTTTGTACTGGTCGATCATTTTTTTGGTCTCATTCGGCGCTTTACAAACATCGCATGATTGATTACATTTGGGCACCGAATCGTCATCAAAATATTTAGATATGCCTGCATGTCGACACCTTGACTAAAATTTAAATTCTAATTTTGTCAAAAATTACCAAAAAATTACTTGAATTCTTCACAAAAATTAATTAGAAAATTAAATCCTTCCATTGAAACTTTTGAAATAGCGTCCATTTGATTATCCTTAAAAATTTTATTAATTTTTTTTTAATTATTAAAACAAAATCAACCTTCTTTTTATTCTTTTTGTCTTGAAGTTCTTGTTTGACTAAAAAAGTTAATAAATCTCTGTCTTCTTTAGAATAATACAATCTACAATAAGCACGTAGTCCATCTCTACCAGCTCTTCCGCTTTCCTTTTTAAATTTTAATAAAAAATTTAAGCACAAATTTTGTTTCAAAATTTACTTGATAATAAGCAGCCATTGATTTGGGTATATTCCAGTGTGCTACGAATCTAACCGTAGATTTATCTACTCCCATACCGAAACTAATCGTAGCCACAATAACCTTTGTTCTTCCTTCCATCCATTCGCTTTGAATCTCATCTCTTTCACTATTCTTTAAACCAGCATGGTAAGCTTTTGCATTTATATTTTTAGTTAACAAACGTCCGGCAACTTGTGAACAAGAGTCTCTAGTTCTGCAGTAAATAATACCGACATTTTTTGATGCATCTGAACCATTAGTTGATTCATTTAGAGATTTTTCAATAAATTTTTTCAAACTATCAAATGGATCTTCGTTTAAAAAATCTTTAAAAATAATCTCGTAGTATAAATTCGATCTAAATACACTTGTTTTGAATTTTTTTACTGGCTCTTTTAAACTTAGGTTTCTAAAAAAATTATCTGTAAAATTTCTATTTTTTTAAATAAAAAAAATACTTGTAAATATCAGACACTACATTTGGTGTAGCCGTAGCAGTTAAAGCTATGCACGGAACATCAGTTAATTTTTCCTTTAGTACACCAAGTTCCAAATATTGAGGTCTAATTCAAAAAATTTAAAAAAATTTAACTCAAAATTTTAAATAAATTACCTGAAATCATGTCCCCATTGCGAAACACTAAATGATAAAAAATTATTAAAAAAAATTCATTTTTAAAATTATCAAAAATTTTAAGATATACCAATGTGCCTCATCAACCACAAAATAGTTAAGAAGTTTTTTTTTATTTAACTTGAACAACAGTTCTCTAAAATAGTCTTGAGCAGCTAACTCGGGAGTAATGTATAAAAGTTTAAGCTTTGGTTTATCACAGTTTAAATCAGCTAAAATTTTCTTTTTTTCTTTAGCTGTTATTTTGGAGTTTAAACTTTCGGCTAGAATTCCTTTTGCTTTTAGTTGTTCGACTTGGTCGTAAATCAAGGCAATTAAAGGTGAAATAACGATTGAGATTCCTTTGTGTACCATGGCTGGTAGTTGAAAACAAAGGGATTTTCCAGCACCGGTCGGCATCGAAACATAAATGTCAACATTTCGCTTAGCTATTTCAAAACAAGCTGTTCTCTGTGTGTCCGACTTAAATTTAGTATGACCAAAATATTTTTTTAAAGTTTCATATAGCTTTTCTTCCAAAGTTAAAGATTTAGGCTCAGAAATTAGATTTACTGTGTTTTTAGATTCGATATTTTCATTGCTTAAACTTTTAGTAATCGATGTATCAGAATCTGACTTGAAAAATTTTGATAATCTTGTCTAAAAATTTCAAATTCTTATAAAAAATATTAAAAAATTCAAAATTAAAGCTGTTACTTGATTGTTGTCAAGGTCTTTAGATTTTTTTTTAGTCGTCTTCGATACTTTAGAGGCCATTTTAGCTCAAATAGTGCTGTTCATGTTCAGGATATTAATTTTTAATTTTGGTATTTGAATAAAATATAAAAAATTACTAAATTATAGTCATATGATATTCATGTTAAAGCATGAAAAGAATTTCACTGTCGGATTCTTGCAGTATTAACTTTTCATTAGAAAGGAAAAGATTATTGATTAGAAAAGTTTTCATATATAAGAAAAAAATACTAAAATTTGTATAAAAAATAAAATGAAAAAATGCTTTTGCCAAACTTAGCAAATTTAATTTTTAAACCTTATTAACCATTTTTTTTAAAAACATATTTTATTTTTAATTTTTTAAAATTTCTGTTTATTTTTCATGTGTCTAATTATCTCTAATAAATATAATATTTTTTATCAAGTATTGGAATCATCTTTATTAGTATTTTTTCTATAATATTTAGAAGTGGAGAATGAAATTTTTCTTTAAATTTTAAGATGAATAATGGCCCGTCAATAAAGACTGGTTAACAATTCATTTATTTAAAAAGCAATTTCAATATGATTAAAATTTTAAAAATTTAATTATTAATAATGATAGCTATGGTTGCTTTTTACAGCAACTGAACATGGTTTTTCAAGAACATACACTGTAGTAGTTGTAAAACAAATGATGATGTCATGAATTAATATAATTGTCTATAAACAATTTTTTTTTATTTTTAATTTTTTTAATTTTATTGTTAATTTATTTTTCAAATCTGCTAAAATTAATTTGATATTAATGAAAATTGAAAGCTTAAGTATAAAAAACTTCAACACTGATCTATTGATCGCAAAGCTGTTAATTCATCTAGAGTACCGTAAACTCGATGATACAACTGCCAGGTTTCCTCCTCCTCTTTTTAGGAATTTAGATTTGTGTCTCTTAATTCTTTTTATTTGCAATAAATAGCACAATTTTTGTTTTAAAATAATTTTTAAACCGACGCTTAGAACCTTTATTTTGGTTTGTAGTTGTCGGAGTTGAATTCATATTGAAAAAAATTTTTTAAAAAAAATCCAAATAAATTTTGTAAAAAAAAATTGCAATTTTGGTCAGTCCTTAAAACTATTTTTGAAAATAATTCAAATACATCCACTAAATCATAACTTTAATATTTTTAGATTACTCAATCTTTTCATTTTTTTACAAAAGCTTTTAAGAACTATGTCTAAATCTTTATCGAAATGACTTATTGTCGTATCATCAGCATTTTTTTTATCTATTTTATTCAAATGTATCAGGAATTTAAAAGAAACAAATAAAAATAATTTGTATTTGGACTCAAATGAACTGAATATATCATCATCATCATCAATTTACTATAAACCACATAGGTTTGCAGACGTCAACATGCTTTACAAAGTTTGGTTATTATATTAGTAAATACAACAAAAAGCGGAGCGGAAAGAAATTGATATTAGTTCATGAAATCAAAATATTTATCAAGCTTCAATTTTTTATGAATTCATTTCTAATGCATTTTATCTAATTTTTGTTGCTTTTTATTTCATTGAGTTCTAATATTTGTTATTTAAGATAAAATGAACATTAAAATATTTTTAATTTAATTATAAAAGATTTTTTTTTAATAATAAAATTTATTTTCTTGAATAATTTTTGTATTTATAATTGAATTTAGACAAATTAAAAGATAATTAGCATTATAAGTCTCTAAAAATTTTATATTAACGCAGATCAATTAAATAATTAATTTATTTCCTTCTTTTTGGGTTAAATAAAAGAAATTTTTAATATATTAATTTAAAAAAATTGATGATTAAT
The DNA here is from genome assembly GCA_010279815.1 of Brachionus plicatilis. Classification (NCBI taxonomy): domain Eukaryota; kingdom Metazoa; phylum Rotifera; class Eurotatoria; order Ploima; family Brachionidae; genus Brachionus; species Brachionus plicatilis. Next base: position 1,408,630 of record QEOQ01000180.1, read on the forward strand.
GTCAAAAAATTTAAAAAATGAAGTGAAGAATTAAGCTTAGTGCTTATGCATTAAATATTAACATGATGTAATTTCGACAGGCGTCTTATAGATTTGAAGCTATCTATAATTCCATAATTATATTAACTATAAAAATAACACAGAAGTTAGATTATCTTTATTTATATATATATATTTATGACAGCTTTATTTATGAAAACTAAAAAGGCTCGAAGCTTCGAAATTATAACCGAATAATAAATATATTTCAAATTTGTACATATTTTATTGTTGAAATAAACTTCTGTTTTAAAAAATTTCTTCTTTTCATGAGAAATTCAATATTGTTCATTAATATTATATAAAGCTTTGACTTAGTCAAAAAATATTCTGGCTTAATTTGATTTATGGCAAAGAATTTATTTCTATAATTAAATTTAAAAAGCTAATTTAATGAACATGATAAATTTTTTTATTTAACAATCGAATTTATTCGAAGAAAAGAAAAAACAAAAATGAATCTGAAATTCTTATTTTACGGATTCATTTTATTGCAATTAGTCTTTTTGAGTAAAAGTGACAATCAGAAAGAAAAGAACGAAAAAAAAGAGCTAAAAAAACTCGGCCCAAAGGACGTCTCGTCAAGTAAAGATTTTAAAGCGAATGACAATAATTCTCAAATAGATTTACAAAATAATGCAAATCTTCCTAAAAAACCACACGGTCAAAATCAAAAAAGATTCAAAGAACGAGAAACACAGAAAGGAGTTAAACGCAAAGGAACAAAGAAAAAATCAAAACTAAAAAGAAAACAAAAAAAAATAAGAAAAGGAGGTAAAAAAGATCATAAAAAACGACCTAAACCCAACCAAAAAAAAATCAGACAAAGAAGACCGTTAGTCGGCTAAAAAATTTTCTTTGATTTTTCATCATCTAAACTTACAAAACAAATATAAATTTTTTAATAAAAAATTCAATTTAAATCTAATTTGTTCTTTAATCTTAAAATTCTTGTTTATGACTCAAAAAAAACTATTTGAATTTTATAACGACTAAAATTTTTTTATTAAATTTAATTTAAAAAAGTTAAGCACTTATTTTGACAAAAATAATGATGTAAAATTTTTATTTAATAATCTTGAATAATTTTTTCAATTTTTTCAATTCTAAATAAAGCGATTTTTTTGAAAATCATGTTGGTTTTATTCAGAGCTGTTTAAAAGTCCAAGTCATCAAGAAAAAGAATAACTCCGGACTTTTTTCTTTTAAATTTAAGTCCAAGCCAAAGACTAAAAATTTTTTTTTAAAGTCCGGCCACATGAATTTTTTTGCTTTTCCAGATAGTTATGGTAGCGCCCTAGTTAAATTAAAAGTGTTTGACTTTGACATGTGACTTTTAAACAACTCTGGTTTTAATAGAAAAAAAGAAAGGAAAATTAAAAAATAAATTGAATTTTTTATTTAAAAATTTCAAAAAATGAATTAGTCTAATTTTTTTAAGATGGATTAAATATTATTAAAAGAGTTCAAAAAAATTTAATCTTTATTTTGTCAAAAAGTAAGCTCATAAACTAATATTGGGGACAATATTAAAAATTCAAAATTGACTCTCGAATAGAACGAATTACAAAAATGGACATTTATTTATTCAATGATTTCATTAATTTCGCAAGTTTCTATGGTGATAAAGAATTCAAAAAATTAACATTCAAATGACAGTAACTGAAAATTATTTCTGTTTTTAATTTTTATTACAATGAATAAAAGAAAATAAATTAGAATTTTATTTTGAACTATCTTTTAACGTATCTTAAAATTAGAAATTATATTTTCCGTTTATTTCTAATTTAGGTCAACTATTCACAAAACGAGTTACCTAATTTTAGAGTCAACTGCTTAAGAGTCGTCATTTATTTTTTGTTTTAAGATTTAAATTTTAAATCTTGTCAAACATTTTTTCCAAATATTATGATTGAATAAAATGACGTGGTCAGATTATGTAAAAGTGAAAAAAATTGGCGAAGGTGCCTTCGGATCAGCCTGGTTAGTCAAAAACAAAAAAGACAACAAGGACTATGTTGTCAAAAAAATCAATGTGGCTAAAGTAAATTTAACATTTTTTTTTTATAATAAACAAGAAAAGTTTTTTTGATAATTATTCAAATCATTAATTTTCTTAGATGCCAACTAAAGAACGTGAAGAAGCTAAAAAAGAAGTATCTGTATTAGCGCAGATGAATCATCCAAACATCGTTTCGTATATCGACTCTTTTGAAGGTATTGTCTCAAATCAAAAAAATAAAATTACCAAAGATTATATTTTAGAGGATGGAAACTTGTGTATAGTGATGGATTACTGTGACGGTGGTGATCTCTACACAAAAATTCAGTCCATGCGAGGGAATCCAATCAATGAAGATCAGGTAAAAGCAACTTAACTCTGGGAATTTTATCCAACTTTTTTTTCCAGATATTAGATTGGTTTGTTCAGATAGCTCTTGCACTTAAGCACGTTCATGACAGAAAAATTTTGCATCGTGATTTGAAATCACAGGTAATATCACAGAACACAAACTCTCACTTGTTAAAATTGATTAAACTTTAAAAAAAAAAGAATATATTTTTGACCAAAAGTGGTGTCATAAAACTTGGAGATTTCGGAGTTGCTAAAGTTTTAAACAAGTTATTACTATTAAAATAAATAATTTTTAAAATTTTTTAATTAAATTTCTTTTAAAGTACATCGGAGTTCGCTAGAACGGCCATAGGCACTCCATATTACATGAGCCCAGAAATTTGCAATCACATGTCTTACAATAACAAGTCAGATGTTTGGTCTCTAGGATGTATTCTTTTTGAAATGACAAATATGAAGCACCCGGTAATTTTTAAACATATGTTTTTAAGTCACAAGTTTAAATCATAAGTTTATGTCAAAGTCATTAAAGTCTTGATTCGGCCTAAAACAGAAAAAAATTTAAAAACCTGTATTTTTTTTTTAAATTAAGTCATGAATTTTAGTCTGATAGGAAAATGAAAACAAAAAAAATTTTAAGTTTTTAAATATTTTCTTTCCTAAGTCAAAATTACTTGACTTTTTTATGTTTTTCAAAGTAGTGTTGGGCGGCGGCCTAGCCTGGCCGGTCCGAACGCGGCCAAAAAAAGGCGGCCAATTAGGCGGCCAAAAATTTGTAACGCGAAGTTGGCCGGCCAAATGTACGGCCAAATTTAAAACGGACGGCCACTTTGGCGGTCAGACAAAATCAGCGGCAAAAAATTTTAGGGAAAAAGTTTTTGATATTCTTTTAGGTTTTTAATTTAGAGAAACGAAAAATTTTCAAATATAACATACAAATCTCTAAACTCTAATCTAGAAAAAAAAATTCAAAAATTTAGCTTTTTCAAGAAAAATTATTTTTTTCTAAAAAAATTTGGCATTTTTTATTAAAATAAAATTTTTGTCAATTTTTTTACTCTTAAGGAAATTTTTTTCGTTGATATGGTTTGATCGCAAATTTCGGCATCCGTCTTCGCTGTGCAAAATTTTGGCCGCCGACCTGGCCGCCAAAGTGGCCGTCCGTCTAGGCGGTCTTGTTCGCGATTCAAAAAATTTTTGGCCGTATCAAAAGCCGTTTGTACGGTTCCCAACACTATTTTAAAGTTAAGAAAATAAAATTGAGAATTTAATTTGAAGTCAACATTAAAGAGTCAAGTTAATTATTAGACTTAATGGAAAAAATTAATTAAATGACTTGATAAAGATTTAGACCTTTGACTTAAAACAACTCTGACATTAATAAATAAAACTGGAAATTTTTATACCAAAAAAATGTCTTAATTAGTTTGAAGCAGATAATCTAAAAATGCTGATATGTAAAATAATAAGAGGAACTTATGACCAGGTCAATCCGCGTTATAGCTATGAAATGCGCAATTTGGTAGCTTCCATGTTAAAAAAAAATCCAAGAGAGAGACCATCAGTTAATGGAATTTTGAGAAAACCATTTATAATGAGACGTTGTGCAAGGTTTTTGACAAATGAAGTAAAACTTTAATTTTATTAATTTTTTAAAATTATTTAAAATTTTATCCAGGAAATGCAAGATGAGTTCAGTCATACAGTTCTTCATGGCGAAAATTTCAGGCGAAAACTTCATGTTCAAAGTAATGCAGCGGCAAAGCCAAGTGCAAAGCCTTTAAATGTTCCAGTGGTAAACGTCTTAGCGAACCCCCATCCCCGTCCGATTTATGATCCGTCAAAAATATATGGTCAACCTTTGTATAAAAGGCCTTCTTCAGCTGTTCAAAAATCACAAGAAAAAAAAAGTATTGATATCAAGAGGCGGCCTCCTTCAGTAGAAAGACCTATAGTAATTAATTTTTTTTTATTTAAAATTTAAAAGTTAATGTCAAATTTTTTTAAAAAGATTAAAGGTTCTTACTTGGAACAGAGGCAAGAAAAAAAAGAACACGAGGAAGCATTGTTGCGTAAAAAGCAAAAAGAACTCATTGAAAAACAAAAAATTGAAAGAATAAAACGGGAGCGAGAACTTGGTTGGCAAAATATACTTCCGTCTAATGACAAAGAACAAGTAATCTATCATTGCTAAGTTAAAAAAATGAAGATTATTTTAAGTGGATTTTAAAAGGATGACAATAAAGAAAAGCATCCTTTTGTAAATTATAATCGAGGATCAGATCATTACAAAATGTATGAGCAGCAGTTAAATGAACATGCTAAGAGAAGGCAAGAGCTAGAGGAGGCGCACGATAGACTAGCTGATCAATTAAAGAATCGAGTGCCCTTAGTTGATCAAAAGGAAAAGATAGAACCGAAAAAACGTGCAAATGTAAACAAAGTAAAAAAAAGTTCTGAAGAATTTAAGAAAATAAAAGAAGAATATGAAAAAAATCGTGCAAACGGGAAAAGGATTTTTAACAATCCGATAACTCCTCGTCCTCAAATTGTTAAAAAATCTAACGAGCAACAACTCAAAGAAAAATTAGACAAAATAAGAGGCAACAAAAGCTATTTAAATAGGAAGCCAGCGTGCGAAATAAAGTCAAAACAAAATCAAATAATTTCAAACGAAAAACCGAGATTCGGTGCCCCGCTTAAAAGACCATCGCCATTAAGAGTATGTTAAATTAAAATTTTTCATTTCAAAATTATGGCCTTAAAAAGCTCAATATCAAGATTATATTAAATTGAAATTATTTTGAATTTATTTTTAAAATCATTTGGTGTGTTCTATCGCGTTTTATAAAAATTTTAAATACAATTTTGAAAATGCATTGAAAATTTTCGATAGTTGGGATATATTTTATTTTAGAAATATTTGGAGAAATTTTGGCAATGTCGCTCTATTGTGAAATTAAATATAGTGTTTCAAACAAAGATTATTTAGTTTTAGATGATTTTTTTAGAAATTTTAATACTAATTAATCATTAATATTTTCAAATTAATTAAAAATTAAGTTCATATTGTTAAAAAACTCAGATTAAAATTTATACAATATAATTGTTATATTTTTCTTAAATTTAAAAAAAATGGCTAATGGCTAAAATTTGAAAAACTTCAATTTTGATCTCTTGGTCACATTGCATTTAAAAAATCTCGAGTTTAAATATCCAGATGATTTTTAATCCTCTCATTAATTTGACATTGATTCGATTTGATTCTCAATATTTCTTTAATCGTAACTTAAATTTCATGAATCATATTTTAGCAATTAAATTTTAAAATTTTTAGGTAAATTGTGATTGAAATACATTTAATAAAAAAAGATGACAAAGTAAAATTTTTGTTCAATTTTCAATTTGCTCTTTTTGCTCAAAAATTTCAAATGCACAATTTCATTTTGCATTGCAATTTACACAGTTTTTTAACTTTTAAAACTTTCAAATTTCAATTTAAAAAAATTCCAAATATGCAATGCAATATAATTGCACATTTGAAATTTTTGAGCAAATTGAAAATTGAACAAAAATTTTACTTTGCCAAAACAATAGCATTTTCATTAAATTTTTTATAAATTGTATTTTAATTAAAAAATTTTTGCTTCTTTAAAGTATTTAGTATGGAATTAAATCAAACCAACTAAAATATTAAAAAAAAACATTTAGCTAGTTAAATTACAGTACATTTCTAAACAAAGTTAACAGGCTGCTTAAGCAGTTTAAAAGCTGCTCTTAAACCCTGCTTAAACCGCTCATAAACACTGCTTAAACTGTTTTAAACATTGCCCCATCATTTTTTATTAAAAAGTTTAAACTAACTTAAACATTACTTAAACCGCTCATAAACGCTGCTTAAACCGCTCATAAACACTGCTTAAGCAATGTTTCAAAACATTGTTAACTTTGTTTAGAAATGTACTGTATTGCCTTTTTAAAGAGTCAAAAGATCAAAAAAATTTTTTTAGAATTAGTAAAAAATATTATTTTTAAAAGAATTTTTTTTTCTTTTAAATTTTCTAAAACTAAATAATTTTTGTTTGAAACACTTTATTGAATGTATCCAATGTTGAAATAAAATTGAAAAAGTGCGATGCTTCAAATAAAAAATTTTATTAAGTTAATGTTGCAAGCATGAAAAACTTTGTTTTTTTAATAAATTTCGACTTTGGGTTTCTGATATGATGATCCTTAAGATAATATTTGTAGTTTGAAAAACTATCTTAGCTCTGTTTTCCATTTTTTTATAAATTGAGTTTTTGTTAAAATGCATCAAACGATCGTCAATTAAAACCTTTTTTTTGGTAATGAAATGAATGAGGATGACAGAATTAGATCTTACTAAATCCTTTTTGATAGACTAGGAAAAGGTTTTACCATGAAAAATTAATAGGTAGTCAAAGTGAAAAATTATAATTCAAGTCAAGTCATTACTTAAATTTGTTTCAATTTCAAGGAGTAGTAGTAGTAGTAGTAAAAAAATAAAATTAGTAAAAAATAGAAGAAGTAAAAAATAAAAGTCAATTATTTGTCCGACTGTCCGACAGGAATGGAAAAAGAAAAAAATTGAGAATTGAATTGTCTTAAAAAACCAAATTTTTTTAATTAAGTTTGAAATTTAAATTTTCATTAAGGTTTTTTTCGAAATTAGTCATCAATGAAAAATTTCCCTCATGTATTTATTATTAATATAATGCAATAATTTTAATCTATCAGATATTAAAAATAAAAGTCTAACATAAAATGTTTGATTGAGTTAGACAAGTGATTCTAAGTAAATAGTCGCCAGAAAAAAGACGCTTCTTATTTATCTTCCTTATTTGTAAAGCTCCTCCGTTTATTGTAAAAAAAATGTTAGGGTTCAAAGCACGGGATCATACTGATTTAATCAAATCAAAACCAAATTTTGAAAATTTTTTTGATCAATCGTGACAAGATGAGCTATCTCTCAATTGATCAAATGATTTTTAAATTTGATATTAAATTTATTGTTAAAGTAAAGTATCCTAAATTTAAAATTAACCTAGGACTAAGTCTTTATTTTCAAAAATTTGAATTTAATTTTTTCATAAAGATTAATATAATTAAAACAATTAAAAAATATTAATTTTAAAATAAAACATATTCATTTAGAAAGGAGAACTATTCAAAAAACCAAGCAATTCTATTCTAAAACCAACGGTACTTTAATGTTTAATTTTGTTAATTTTGGAATTTTTTTATTTCTTTTAAATATGAAGAAAGTTAACCAAGAAAAAAAAGTCATTAACTCACCTAAAGATATCAAACACGAAACTGAATATAGTATCACTGAGCTTTTGGACATTATTGGAATTAAAGGAAAACAGATGTAAAATTAGAAATATTAAAAAGATTATAAATACCTTAAGTTTTTTCTTGATTTAGATCTAAAGAAGAAGTACTAAAAGATCCAAGTGAACTGCTGTTTGAAAAGCCTGTTGAAAATAGAAGATGCTGGTCTGAAAAAACTGATCTGACACCTTTAAATGATTTTCCTTTAATTGAAAATACAATTATGCCAAGTCCGACTATTAAGATTGTCTCCCCTCGTAAAGAGTGGGATCAACCGCATTTATCTGTTTTAAATGCTTTGGATCAAGCCAAAATTCTTACATGTAAAACCGTGATGTTCGATAAAACAGTAAAGGAGGAATCAAATAAATCAAGTATCATTAAAGGCGATACATATCTTATCGGTGACCAAGTTGATTCAAAAAATGTCAAATATACACCCACCGACTCGCAGTTAATTAATGAAAAGCCGCCAGATTTCGTCAACAATTTAACTAGCAATTCATTTAAAGCAACATGGGAAGAAGCGTTGAACAAAATTTCACCATTAAAATCAGACAAGTTGCAAATGACCAAAAATATGTGGCTTGAAATGACACTGGGAAAATTCGACACCAAAAACACTCAAGTAATTATTTTTCTTTAAATTTTTTTTTACTTTTTTTTTTCATTTTAAAATTTTAGCTTTTACGAACTTGTTCAGTACCTGATCTTTTAAGCAAGGCTATTAACGAAGATTCAGATGATGATAATGAAGTTGTTATCACTAAAGGAAAAATTGAAACTTTAAAAAATACAACCAAAAAAGCTCAGAGCTTAGATGATTTGAATTTTGAAAATTCAGAAAGAAGTTCAGAGGTAAATTTTACTAAATTTATAAATACTAATGTATGCTAATTAGTTTTTTTTCAAGTCGGATTTATCCGAAAAAATTAGCTTTTCTGATTCGACTGATTTAACCCAAGTAAGAGAAACAATGGAGAGTTTTTTGTTTAATAGTGACGAGGAAAATGATAAAAAAAATAAAAATGTACTTGGAAAATAAAATTTAAATTCAAAAAGTAAAGTTATTTTATTCTAGATAAAGCCAGATGATAAAGAAACTTATGATGAATCTGATGATTTAACAGAAGTAATTCAATCCATGCAATGTTATTTGTCAGATGAAGATGATCTAACAGCTGATAAAGCTGAAAAAAAAGCTAATAATTCACGTAAACGTAGCGATATACCATTAGATAGTTTGGAAATAAGTAAAAAAAATCTGAATGAACTTAATGATGATAACGACTGCGAAATAGTTTCCTTGAGTAAAAAAATAGATAAAACTTTTTTTAGTTTTTTATTTTAAAAAATTTTAAATTAGATGGTGAAAGTGATGGAAGTGATACGGAATTTGAAGACGAGAAGCCAGTTTTTGTAAATTGTTCGATTGAGGAACGCAGAGCTATTCTGGAAAAAAATCTGGGACAAGATGAATTTAAAAAAAAATTTCGTTGCTTAAAAGTAAATTATTAAGTGAATTGAAAAAAAATCTATTTCATCATTTTAATCAAGGCATTAATTCAAGAAGAACAAAGTAATGACTTAGAACCCAATACCAGTCGTGAATCATTTAAAAAATTTGTTCAATTATTTCCTAACAAAGAATTTTTCTGGTACTATGAACTTTGTGAGTTAATTTCAAATATTTGATTTATGTTTTAATATTTATCTTTTTTTTTTGACAAACTGATTTAAATAAAACTAAATAAATGTTTAACTTTTATTTCATAACTTTAATTTCAAACTTAAAATAAAAAACAACTTCAATTTTTCATTATTTATAACCAAATTTACTTAACGAATTCGATTTAATTATCATGTAATAATCAATATTAGTATCATTTGAGTATATTATTTTACAAGGATGTTCCTTGATCACCTCCATAAAAATCATTTGTTGGCAAAAAAACCTTTAGCTTAATTACAAGAGGATAAAAGTGAAGACACTCATATCCTTTTCCAGTACCTTTTTGAGATCCGATCTGACACAGAAGTTTGATTTCTCTTTTTTTATGATGAATGAGGTTTATACATTCGCCCTGTGCTACAGAGATATTCTAAAGATTTTTCTCTCAAAATATCCAATAATTTTAGATCTATTAGTTTTTTTATTTTAAAAGAGAAAGCTTTTGTATTTTTAGGTTTTTTTTTTCAGTTTTAAATAAGAGTTGTATTATAGTCACAATTTCTAAACCTTAATTTTTTTTTAAAAAGCAAAGTTAGTTGTCAAAGTCAAAGTCAAAGTCAGACTTTGACTTTGACTTTTAACGATTCTGACTTTAAAGTTTGACTTTTGACCAACTCTGATACAAGTATAATTTAAAACAAGTTTAATGAAAAATTTTATCTGCTAAATCTCTTAGTTGTCACTTAGTTGATAAATACAGAAAAAATTATTTTTTGGCGGTCTAAAAGTGAGATTGCAAAACTGACCGGCCAAATGATCGTAAAAAACCGTTCGTGAAATGGACCAGTTTGCTCTGACCACATTCAAAACTTATTTAAGTCGCTTTCAAAGGGACTGTTTAACACTTCTTTTTTCTTTTAAAAATATTTTTTTAAGTTTGTTATTTACCGAGAAATCCTACTTTCAATAAAGACAGAACCTTTATCTTAATTTGAATTAATTTTTATAAATATTAATTTATATTTTCATGATAAATATTTATCAATATTTTGAACTTTTGCAATTCAAAATTTAACTTTTTTTCGCTGTAATATATTTTAATTGAAATTAAAATATCATTTAAAGCGTTTATTTGAGCCATACTTTCGAATACTCTATATTGATTTTAATAATAATAATATATATAAGCTACAGCAAAACTAGCTTGCGGAGATGACCTACTAGGAGGTCACCTATGGTAGCTCCTTGCTTTAACTTTGTCTTTAAAGTTTTCAAATAAATATTTAGGAAGAATAATTTAAAGATCAATTAGAAAAAAAAATATTTATTTTTTTTTATTTAAGATATTAAACATTTAATGTATTTCAAGCTTAGTACTAATTCATTCTTTTAAAAAATAATTATTTGAATTTTGGATTCTTCAAAAATTTACATTTTACTTTAAAACTTGACCATTATCTAACTATGATTTAAAAATGTACTCTAAAAACCTTAAAAATAAATAAAGTTCTTCTTCTTTTAAATTAATACAGTGCTATGATACTTGGTTTTAAATTAAAGTTTAACGTAAATTAACGTTAAATTACTTAAAATTACAAATGAAAATTACATTGTTTTAAGATAAATTTTACGTGATTTTTTTTATCAATGAGGTATCAATGAGGATGACAGAGTTGAATTATATTAAATTCATTTTTTGGTAAATAGATTTGGTAAAGTGTTTACTACGACAAATAAATTTCCGATAAATTTCTGACAAATTATCAATTTCCGTTAATATATATCATGCTTCAGTGATCTTACATTTCATGGTAATTTTAAATGGTCAAAGTGATGGAACTGATACGGAATTTGAAGACTAAAGGACAGAAAAAAAAACTTTAGCTACTTAAAAGTAAATAATAAAATAAAATGAAAAAATTATATTTTATTTTTATGTTCAGTGCATTATTCCAAGAAAAACAAGGTAACGACATGGATCCAATCGTGAATCATTTAAGAAATTTGTTAAAATATTTTCTGACAAAGAATTTTTTTGGCCCTATGAACTTTTTGTGAGTTAATTTCAAATATTTGACTTTAGTTTTAATATTTATCTAATTTTTTGACAAGCTGATTTAAATAAAACTAAATAAATGTTTAACTTTTATTTCATAACTTTAATTTTAAACTAAAAATAAAAAACAACTTCAACTTTTCATTATTTAAAACCAATTTTACTTGACAAATTCAATTAGAACATACTATGATTGAGAAAAATACTAAAATTATCAATTGTTTTAAAGAAATTTTCAATTCTTCAGTAGAATTAAAGTATGCTAAAATGTAACTTTTACTTATTTTGGTTGATGATTCAATTGTTGTTGCTTTTGTTGTTGATTCAATCATGACACTTGTTATTATTTTGGGAATTATTGAAGTACTTTCCATTGATTTAGCAATTTTTAAAGTAGAATTTTTTGTGGTAGTTTGTTTTGTATTCGAACTAAAATCCAACGGTGTAGTAGATGGAATATAATCCTGCGTTAGCTCATCATTATTTTCACTAATGTCTTTCTCTGCTATTTTATTAATCATAGTCGTTGTACTAATCGTAGAAGATATATCAGCTGATTCAGTATTTCTGACAAGAGTGTTATTTTCTGACGAATTTTTTTCTACTGGAAGATACGAAGTAGTAAAATTATTATTAAATTCATCTATTGATTCTGATGTTTCATTTTGATAAATATTAAATTCAGTTGCTGAATACATATCTGGATCTGTTAATTCTTCATAAAAATATTGACTATTTCCTTTTTTAATATAAAAAATATTCCAATTAACAATGATAAATAATATAAGATACCTGAAACTACTTGCACCAAAATTGATAGATAAATGATTATTTTAGAAGATATCATGCTTAATGTTTTAATTTAGTATAAGTTTACCCGACAATATGATTTAGCGTGTGTTCTTTTTTAATTTGTGAAATATTTAAAATAAAATACTAGATTATTTGAATGAGTGAAGGAGATGGCGTCTCTCTCAATTGTTGTTTGAATTAAAAAAAGTCCGCTGGTATAGTACACATTTAAGAGAGAGCATTTTTTCGCTTTAGTTAAGATATTTTAAAATCATGCTTTAAATTTTTTTTTATTCTTATCGTCTGAGTTTTAAAATTTTTAGATTAATTTTAATGTTTTCCTCAATTCACTAATATTTTCAAATCATTTTTTTAAAAATATTTTATGGCAAACAAATGAACCAAAGTCTGGTAAGAATTGCTTTTTGGCAATAAGACGCGTCCGCTCGCTTGTCAGTATACAAGTCAATTTTTGAGCAAGACTGTTGGATTCGAAATGAAATAAACTCTTCAAACGAGTACAAAAAGCTTGTCAATGCCAGTAATGAGTAGATTGAAAATGGCAGCAGCATCATCAGAATTTTTTGACTTCATGCAATTTTATAGATTGATTTCTTTTCAATTTTAATTGTTATATAAAATGATTTGTGAAATATTTTCTAAATATTTTTAATTTATGGGTCTAAATATCTTAGTTTATATTTTAATTTAATTTAAAAAAGGCTGAGACCAATCGAAAATAGAAATCAATTCATTAAAAAATAAAATTTAAAACCAAACATATATTTAGATTATTGTTTTAAAAATCTTAATATTCGCTCAGCAAATTATCAATTTTTTTAAACATTTTCTTATGACTGCTGTTCATTTAAGAAAAATCAAAAAATATTTTTCAAACTTGCTGCTCAAATCAGTAGATCAAATAAACAAATTTTCTGGATATTTTATTAAGATATTTTGAAAGAACAATTTAAAATTTTAATATTTAAAATACTCTGAAACCTATAGTTAATTATCATAAAATGAACGATTTTTAGAAAAAATTAGAATTAAAAACTTTTGCTGAATTAAAATATAAGCAAAATATTGTTTGCCAACTAGATTAATTACCATTGGTGTGCACGTGAAGGGCGTTAAAGGCCTAAAACCTAAAAAAAAAACACGGATTTTTGTTTATCTTGATTTTTGGATAAAAAATAAATCCGAAAGCAAATCCAAAAAATCATTTCTGAACATTTTAATTTTTATTATTGTTTTATTTTTTTATTTTTGTTTCTTAAGAACTTAAAAATATGATTTGTTAATAACAAAGTCAAAAAACATAATTTTTTTGCTTTTTTTATTGACATTTTCTTCCGATCTACTCTGAGCCATGCTAATTGCATAACTAAGGTCTTTTAAGTATTTAGAATAATATGCTCGTTAGACTTTCATTTTAAATAAAAAAAAACTAAAAATTTCAAAAAAAATTATTTTCTTTACAAGAATTTGCACAGAAACTTTTTTCAAAAACCTGAATTTATTAAAATAAAATTTATTCGAAGAAGAAAATGTTCTATTCAGTTTGCAAATTTATTCTTATTTAAATTAAAATTTAAAAAAATGAAAGCTGCTCGAAATAAAGAGAATTAGGATTCAGGTAAAACTTTAGCTATTTCGTTCATTCCTAAGTAATTTGTGAAAACAAATATTATTTGAACCCAAAAGCCTTATTTGTCGGACAAATAATTTTTTACTGCTGATTTTTAAGTATATTTGATGATCAAGTTTTGTTTTACAATTTTTAAATATCAACCACAGTGATTGTCTCAGAAATATATTTTATTTATCTTGTATTCAGTTGAAAATTCTCATTAATGGATGCCTGTTTTGAATTTTATTTACTCAAAATTTAAAAAATTTGTTTAAGATTTTTTTGGATCAAATAAAATATAAAAGCAAAATTTAATTGGTAATAGAAACTAAAATCTAGTAACTGGAAACTAAATGTTGGATCACTTAAAAGTTAATTTACGTCTATGACTAGAAAAATTCAATGAAACACATTAAATATTTTAATGTTTCATTAAGCTAAGCTAATTTTTTTCTCAAGATTTTTGAAAAACAAAATAATCAGTAATTATTCAGACATATTATTAAGATTTCCTCGATATTCTCAATAATTCAAATTTCTTTTTCTTTTTTTTAAGAAATTATTTAAAATTCCATTGAATATTTTATGATCAAAGATTACTAAAAATTAATATTAATAATGTTTAGAAAAATAAAACAAATTTACTTAAATTATGATGCATAATTATAAATTTGTTGTCATTTCAATTTTGATACCATTCATTTGTTATTATGTTTTAAAAAAAACGCTTAGAGCAAATATTACGAAATTAGTCAAATTTATCAAATATTATAAAATTAAAAAATTAATTATAGTTTTTTTTTTCTTTAAGTTAGACAAAATTAAAGAAATCGATTGCTTAATTTTTGATATTTGTTTTTATGGCATTAATTCAAGTCTGAATTAAAAAAAAAAATGTTCAAAATTGTGAATATTCTTTTAATTTACAGTGTTGAATTTTTTAAAAAATTCAGATTATTTTTAATATATATAGTTTGATAATTACTTTATATTTTTAAAAATTTAGCTAGGAAATTTTTAAAATTTGAAGTGTGATTGATAGAAAGAAGAAATCTCAAGGTCCTATAATTTAAGATTTTTTATGACATATTTTAAATAAGAAAAATAAAATGGTCAAAATCTATCAGTTTTTCGTCTTTTGTATCGTTAGCTTACAATTATTGCTCTAATTAAAATATAATTTTTTTTAATTATTGGTATTTATTTTTTGTCGAGCAAATATAGAAAATAGGGTTTCTTTAAAAAATTTTAGTAGTCTATACTCCGATTATTTAAAAATAATTAAAGAAATTATACAGTGATTTTTTAAGCTTTGAAATTTAAATTTTTTTTTAAAAAATCATCAAGTTTCCTTTAAAATGTGTTTAAATATTCTATGGTTTTTAAAGTTGGTTTAAAATTTTCTAGAGTGACCCTTGAGGAATCTATAAGGACCAAGGCCTCGCGGTCGAATCTAAAAATATAGTGAACTTTGTTTTTTCAATAGTGTTATCTGAAAGCTTTGAAGATCGCTCTATGCCACATATGGTTTCTTTAATTATCAAACTTTTGAAAAGGTTTTTCAATTTTAGCGTCAAAATTTATTTTCTTTTCAAATTGATATTGACACGCATTTATTTAAATTTGGCAAAAGTTTTATCCAATATGATCTTTGAGACTATAGGTGACAAAATAAAATTACTCTATAATTAAAAAAGAAATTTTTCTTTATTCTGAACATTTTAGTGAAAACACCGATTGCCTGTATTTATTTTACCTGTTTTTTTTTATTGTTTTGAAAAATTGGCTCGAACAAGCAAAACTCTTGAAAAATTTACTTATTGTTGGAGTTGGAAAAGCTTTAAAAAAACAGTTCTCAACAATTCTCTGAAATAAAAGACTTCGAAAAAATTATTTTCATTAGATAATTTAAAATTTTAATTTTATTTAAAAAAAAACCTACTCAAATTTTTAGACTATTTTAAGCAAATAAGCAGTGTCTAAATGCTGTTTTTTAAATGAGCGGCAAAAAATCATTCTATTGTTGGTACTTGGGTTTCACCGAAGCCTTTGGACTACAAGGCCAAAACCGGGTCTACGAAGTAATCCAGAACATTCTCAAGTATCATCAAAATGACAGCAAAAACCTCAATCATGGTCCAAGCAATATAGTCTCCTCTTCCAAGGTAACTCTAACTTTAAGTGACAATCATCTCACCATAATAGACAACGCAGTGCCAAGTCAAAGAAAACTTTTCAAAAAATCTCTTCCCAAAGCATACTCAATTAATTATGACAAGATAACATACGTTTTTCGTCTCACCAATCGGCCCTACTCAGACATTGTCACTTTTATCACCAAATCGCTGCCCAACGAATCCACCAACCAGTCCAAGTTGACTTTGTTTTTGCACGCATTTCGCTGCGACTCGGATGACACAGCAGTCAAATTGGAGCGCTACCTGGCTCAATTCCTAAGTGTATATAATAAAAAACTGGAAAAACTACAAAACAGAGCCAAGAAAAATTTAGCTCTGGACAGACAGGGTGATTTTTTCAGCGAAACGGGACACTTGCACAACAGCAATCTAAAAAATAGCTTTCTGAGCCGTCAAGCTTTCAATGCAAGAGCAAACACGGTCTACGATAGTTCAAGTGGCGGCGGAACGCGTTCATCTTCGTCCAACGACCTGTTGGACACCACCAACGAATCGGCAAATCACGCACCAAATGCGCCACATTTTGACAGTCGACCAACTTCACCATTGCAGCTGGATTTTAAAAATATCAAAAAAGAGCTTGAATACAAACTAAAATCCGAGGAACCAATTTTATATCCGCCCAAAGACTATGACGAAGATGACAGACTAAGAGGAAACTTGAACGAAATCCACTCGCGAAGATCCCAAAACCCGTCTATCATAGGAAAAGAGGCGTACCAAAAGCTGAACGCCAGCAACAACAGTTTAAATGACTTGGACGAAGCCATTTTGACCAACAGATCTGACTTTACCTCGGCATCTTTTAATGAACAAGCAAATCAGGTCTTAAAAATGCTTGACGACGTGGTCAATAGTGAAATAGCCAATCGTCCTGATTATGAAAAGAACATATTTGAATTTAAACCGCCCAAAAGTGATCCAGTCCAGATCAAAAAGTCGTTCAGAACGCCAGGCTTTGCCAACTTAAAGTACTCGAACATGTCCGCGTCAATGGAGAGTATTTATCAGAAAAATAAGCCTAGCAATTTTAGACATTTGGCCCAAAAATCGAGCTCAATCGGTGCTGGACTTCATGATCCCTATTTGGACGGAAATGTAAAGACAAATCCGCTTTTGGTCATTGAGGAAGAGCCACAGATAAGCAGCCAGTTTCAACAGAGCATGTTCAAGTCGGCAATTGATTTGACTGGCAATTCGCTGGACCAGAGTGCCAACTCGTCAGATGTGTCCACAAAGAAAGCTTTTGGTCAGAGAAAATTGTCAAAACAGTCAAAATATTCATCGCGAAAAAGCAATCAAAACTCGGAGAGTCACGAATCGGACGGATTTCGTCCGGGAGTATTCGCTAAATTGAGTAGCTATCAGCCACAATGGCTAAGCTCATCGGTGCCAAATGACTCTTTTTATGCCAAAAATGAGAAGTTGAAGCAGAACAAAAATTTTAAGCTTAAATACAGCGAATCGGCCAAGGTAAACCGATTGAGCGAGCCGCCCCAATTGGACTTTCGTCCAGCTTTGTCAAGCAAACAAAAATTTTATGCTAAAAAAAATTTACCCTGTGTAAAAGAGGACAAATTCGAGTACCCGGAAAACTCTCAGTTCATTCTAAAACCCTACACTGATGTAAATGAGCGTTATGAACGTGACTGTGAAAATAAAGTGTCCAAACACAGAATTAGAAACAATTCTAGTTATTATAAATCCGAGTCTTCACTTGCAAATAACAATCGATATGTTTTTAATGATATTTATTATTAAATTTAAAGCATTATTTAAATGATCAATTCTATTTTTTTAAATAAAATATTTAATAAATCCTACGCTGATTAGCAATAATTTTTAGCTGAAATTGAAAAAAGAACAATCAGAACTTTTTTAAAAAAATGATTAAATTTTAAAAAAAATTTATGAGTACCAAGTATAATTTTAATATTTTAAATAAAATAAAAAGAGTAAAAAATTTCATTTCAAATTGAACATAATTATTTTTGGCGTGTGCTAAATCTTTTACTAAAATTTCTAATTCTTCACCAGTTTTATAAGATGAATAAAAAATTACCTTTCTTTTCATAAAAATTTGAATGTTTAAAAAAAATCAAGTTCGATGTTAGTTTAAAAAAGAAGGCATTTTTCTTCCTTTTACCATTAAAAATCGTAATAGATAGCAGTTAGAGCAAAATGTTAAAAAAAAATATTTTTATTCAATAAAAAATATTTTCTTATATTTTCTTTATATAAAATTCAAAATTTCCCTAAACACGATTTATCTACTAAACGATTTTATCATGCTTTTTAACCCCACTTTTAGTTGACCTAAAATCTTTGAATTTATTGGACTTGTTATTGTTTTTATATCCATATTTTAGGCTATATTGAGGTTTTATGGCTTGAGTTCTATAATATACCATTAATTTTAAGAGAACATTTATATCATTTAGCATGAGTTTTAATAATTGCTCAATATTCGATTTATTTTTTTATATTTTTTAATATTTTGTCAAAAGCATTTACAATAGACGACCAATATTAATATATAATTCTCTTTTTAACCTTAAATATTGATGAATTTTATTTTGCCATAATACACAATTAATTTGTTTTGATCAGAGTTGTTTAAAAGTCTCAAAAAAAGTCCAAGTCCGGACTTTTTTTTACTTTTGGCGCAAGGTAGTAAATATGCGAAACATTTTTATTGTTCGAGAATTTTCAATATGCTGAGGTTAAATCAAAAATTCTATCAATTTTTTTTTAATTTTAGTTGTCTTAAAGAAGCCATTTGAATTACCGAGCCTTCAATATCATTTATCATTTTATCTCTTTTTATTACTTTAATACCAGTTTCAAAATTTTCTCTATACTTTCTACCCGATTTAATATTACCATTAGTAGAGTTAAATGATTTTTTTTTGGCCTCCTTGACCAATACTGATTTGGCAAGCTATTCAAACTCAACTTGCGTTTGAATTAAAAAATTAATTATAAAAAAATTTCAGTTTTTTTTAATAAATAAAATTTTTCGTTCCGATTTTTTGCATTTCAAGGGTCACTTTTCGTTTCAATTCTAAATTTTACAGATAATCAAAATAAAATTTTTTTTTTTAGTTTGGATCATTTCAGAAAAGTTGATTTTAAGATATTGTCAAAGATTTCTTAATGAATGATCTTGTTTATGATGTAAATTCATAAAATTCTAAGATCTGGCTGTGGTGGATGAAGCTTGATTGGAGCCATTTAAATATATATTTCACTTTATGATAAAAATTTTAAATGTAAGCGTTTAAATTATTAAGATTTAAAGATTAAAATGTCAAAAAATAACAGCTATATCCAGTCAAATCAATGGGCTATGTCTTTATTTTACCATTATTTAAATAAGACGTGTCGCATGGAAAAAGGCTATACCGTTTTGGTATTGAACTTTTCGAGAGAGCCTAATTAATTTGAATTATTTATTATTAATTATGCCCTAAACCCTTAACCCTTTATAATTTCCTATACTTCTATTCGTAAAAATGTATTGCTATTTAATTTTTATTAATTTTAATTTATTACAGTATCTGGGTAAAGTTTATATGAGATGCTTACAATTCATGCAAAGTTATAGAAAATATCAAAAAAGATTGATAGTTAAAAAAATATTAATGATTTCTTTTGTTTATCACAAATAATTCTATTTCTTAAAATTCATGTAAAAATTTAAGCTTACTTGAATTTTAAGTAAATTATAGAGAACAAGTCGCTATATTTTATAAATTAGATTGATTAAAAAAAAATTTGATAAATTTTTGATAATTTCCCAAAAAGCAATAAAACTCTTGATAAAGAAAAAAAAGAAATGAATCGGCATTTAGTTAATTTTTTAAATGTTTAAGAAACTTATTTTGGACCAAACTAAATTTTAGAATAGACAACAAGAAACTCGCTTTGAATTTTAAAATAAATAATTTATTGCTATTTACTTAAAGAAACATAAAACTAACACAAAAAGTTGACAATAATAAAACTATTTTATTCCTAATCTCTTCTTGAAAGCTTAAATTAATAAACTTTCTTTAGCAATAACAAGATCACCAGAACAATAAAAAAAAGCCATAAATTAATAAAATAACCAACACTAAAACAAAGATAAAAAACTATAATCATCTTGGCTAAGAATTAATTGTGAATTTTCTTTTTCTAATTTCACGATGCGATTTGAAAAAAATTGAAATAAATTTAAAATAAAGTTTTAAATTTAAATTTATTTACAGCTGTAATAAACAACATAGCAAAATTCCATAACAGTCATAACAATTAATTTCTAATAAAATCTCCATAAAGCCCAATTATACAATAAAATAATAAACTTATTAAATTATTATTAGTATTAATAAAATAACTTTTAGGAATTATGGCCTCAGAGCCAATTTTAAATAATACAAACGTGTCAAATCATTCAGCACTTTGGCAATTGAATCCCGATTGTTTTAGCTACAATCAAAGTCTTCTTCAAATAAAAGCTCCAAATGGCCAAAATTTTCATCCAACTTATCAAGCTTTACCCTCATCATCGAATTTATATGCATCGCAGTACAACTACTATGCCAATGACCAAAAAAGCGCCTTTTCTTGCCAAGCGTATAATTTGGAAAATCAAGAATTCTCAAGTGAAGATAATGAACATTACAAATTGTATTCCAATGGCCAAATCTATTCAACCCAGGGTAAAAATCTGAATTCATCAGCGTCTTTGCCGAATAACTCAATCAAACCTCTGTTTAATCCAATTTATCAGAGCAATTTTTTTGAGCCAAAGGACTATCAGTCTAATTACATAAACACAAGTGGAATTTCAAATGAAGCTTACCTAAATCAACAGACAATTGAGCAAAGATGGCCTCTAAATCAAATGTTTGATCACAATTCTGGTCACTATGCATCGGGACATTTTCAGAAAAATTTTCCGGACAATTCTTCCAGCGTTGCCGAGAATAAGCTAGAAGAAAAAAATGACCCGAGTCAAGAGGGGTATATTTCAGAATCTTCCATTGATTCTTCGACTCCATCAGTCAGGGATGAGTCTTTTGTATCAAATGGAAAAAGTGAATTAGTTCAAGTTAAGAATCAATCCTTAAGTCAAAGTGAAATTATTATTCTTTATACAAATTAAATAATTTTTGCTAATGTTATAGAAAAAACTCGAACCAAGGACAAATATCGAGTGGTCTACAATGAACTCCAGCGTAGCGAACTAGAAAGAGAATTCAATTTTAGTAAATATATTACTAGCCGTAGGAAATCAGAATTGGCCGAAAAATTAGATTTATCTCAAAGACAAGTATTTTAAATCAAAGATGATTATTTAAATCTTTTATTTGTTTTTTTAAGATAAAAATATGGTTTCAGAATAGACGTGCAAAGGATAGAAAAAATACCAAAAAAAGAAAAATTGACCAGAATAATATAAATGGCTCAATGACAGATTCTTCGTTTAGGTTAACTATTCAAAATAATGAATCAACAAATTCTTTTCAGTTAAACGGAATGAACAATTTTGAGTCTAAACAATTTGTATGGCAAAGTGATCCTAGTCAAACTAGAGCATTTACTGATGTAAATGAGCAACTAAATAATCGACATGGCTATTTGAATTCGTCAGAGTTTGTAGTTTATAATCAAAATGGTCTAAATTTAGGAAATTAATTTATGTTTAATTTAAAAATTATTTTAAAAAATGTACAATAATATGTTGCTGACTTCCATTAAATTATTAATATTTTTTAAATGATCAATACTTTTTAATTTTAATTCGATTGAAACCATATTTCTTCTAATTTTCTTCCTCCCAACTCCTTACCTTGTTATCAAACTTGTAATTGCAAATATTTAATAATAATAATAATAATAATAATAATAATAATAGTTAAATTTCGAATCCAGAGTGGTCTATACATATACCAAAACTTCATTAATTATCATTCAAATTCGCTTCAATTTCATTTTTTATTTTACTCTATTTTATTTACTCCTTTTTTTCTACACTTTTAAAATATTTTGTCATTTGAAAATTTACATTTAGGTTGTTAAAGGTTTATTTTTACACATTTTTTACTTGATCGCCATTTGACCACTAAAATTATTGTCAGTCTTGATAATGAGCTTCTTATAAAAAATTAAATGTTCATTTAACGAAGGAGAATTTTTGAACTTTTGATGAATCTTTATTAGAATTGAATTTTTTTGATTTGGCTGATTTTTGCTCACATATTTTTTGAAAATTTGATCTCACAATTAAAAAAAACTATTTTCTTGTCTAATATTTTAATATCAATTTTTAATATTATTAATAGTAATAATGCTTTTTTCAAAATAAGAAAATGATTTTGTAAATTTATTATTGATAATCAATGTTCGTAGACATCTATCACAAATTAGTGAACCGTAAAACCAGCCTTTGATTCAACAAATGGCATAGCTAAAAGGGTGCTAAGGGAACTTAAGGTATTCAGAAACCTTAGCAAGTTAAAAACTCCTACTTTGTAAAACTGTTTAAGAAATTATGTGTCAAAAAAGACTTACCAGTTATTCTTCAATAGTAGAAAATTAGAAAAAGTAGATAAATTTGAGTTGACAAAAGTTTCGAAGTTTCGTAAAGAAAAAGCTTCTATATTTTGAAGGTTTGAGAAGCTTGCGTTAATGTGAGCTGAATGTATTATTGTGTTATTAAACAAAAAAGTACAACTATCAAACTTACTATTAAGTTGTTTGTTTAAGAACAAAAAAGAAAACTTTTAAAATGTAATTTCTCTATTACATAGTGCTTTTTTTGATGATTAATTTTTTCAAAAATTGAATTCTTATTTCTTTCTGAAAAAAATTTAAAAAAATAGAAAAGTAAATAAATTAAATTTATTAACAAAATCTTTAGCTAGGTAATTATTGATACATAATACTATTGTAGACTAAATTGCCTATCAGAATTCATTGTAAATATAAAACAAAGGTTTGTGTTTAAAGCTCTTTATTATTAACTCTTGAATTAATCAAAAAAATCTTGTTTTATAAGCATACTTAAGTATTATATCTCTAAGCCAACAATTAAAGTAATTAATAAAATATAAATAATAACTAGGGAATAATAACTAAGAAGTGTAAAATTAGCCACGAACTAACCAGTTCATTTAGCCGCTAACAATACTGTTGCATATATTTTTCAGAATGTTCGAAAAAATTATTTACAACCTCTTGAATTACACAAAAGATCTGAAAATACATTTGAAAATTTCTCAAAAAAAGGGTCATTGATAGTAAATAACATAAAAATACATTTAGCTTAATAATTAAATTTTATGATAACTTAGGTAACATTTTTAAAACATTTAAAAGCATGAAAATATAAATTAAAGCTTTATTGGATTCTTTTTAGTCTAATATTGCTTGACAAACAGATTTTAAGAAAAAAATTTCGACTTAATTTTTACAAAAATGCAAGTTATCACCAAAGTTTAAATTCATAGTTTTAAAATCAAAAGAAAAACAAAAAGAGCGTTTTTTATGTAATTTTTATTTTAAAAAAATATTTTAAATGTACGAACGACATTAAAACAATTACGCACTTTTAAAAACACAATTGTTTTCTAGGCACTTGAGGCATATTGATCCGGGAAAACTATTCTATGAGCTCCGTCAACAGGAATATTTGGTAAACCACCTACATTTGGAATAATATTCCAAGTAAGATACAATGTTACATTTTTATTTCCTCTTAAAATTTAATTAAAAAAAATTTATCGCTTGAATAAATTAAATTTACTTTAAACCAGTTCCATCGTCCCAGAAAAAATACTTTGTTTTAGCATTTCTCATTTTTAGCTTGTAATTATCACCTTTTAAAACTATTTTATCCCATAGGACTACTTCATTTAGTTTCTATTTAGCAAATAAAACATTTATATTTAATATTTCATAAATTTTTAAAAAATACATTTCGTGGTGTTGTATATTCAGCTGTCAAATATAAAAATAACTGTTTTACATTCCAATTAAATAATGGTTCGAAATCGGCATCCAAATCAAAATTGAAGAATCCAATATCGTTTTTCTTTTTTCCAGCTCCAAATTCTGTTAAATGCTTCCTAAAAGTTACTTTGAAAAAAATAACTTAAACCAAAAATTAAACAGTACTTACACTGTAGCCTTAGCACTGTTAATTTTTACAGTTCCATTTTGTTCATAGATAAATGTAGTCAAAAACAAACCGAATGCTAGTACTCCAGTAACTGTGAGCGTAAAGGCAAAAAGAGCGTTAGCTCTCGAAAGTAATGAATGCATCCTTTTTAATCAATAAAATCTAGAAATAAAGTTTTTTTTAAATTAAAATGTATTTCAATGATGACGTGTGGTGAAATGGCATATAAATTTTGATTTTAATTTTTTTTTTAAATTTTCATTTCTAAACGTTTATTCTGCTCAAAATTATTTATTTTTAATACATATATATTTTCTTAATTAACTTCCCAAAAATTTAAAATTTGAATTGAAAAAAATATTTAGCAATGAGCCAGATAGATTATCAATTGAGCGATTTTCAAAACTCGGTGTCTAGCATTGAACAAAAATTCGGTTTGATAAAAAAATCTTTAAAAGAAACACTTGGCGACTACAATTTAGGTATATAATTTCAAAAAATTTCATTCCTAAAAATCCATTTTTTACTTAAGGAGTAAAACTATTGAATCAATCTTGTACTAATAATGATAAAAATGATCAAGACATAAACAGCTTCAAGGAAAAAATATTTGAGACTATAATTGTTGAAAGTGAATCAATGAAAGGGTCATTAAATGAATTGATACGAATTAGAAATAACTGTTTGGAGTTTCAAGAAAAAGAACATTCTTTGAGAAGAAAGGTAACAGCCTGATCAAAGAAAATAGTTTTAAAATTTGTAAAGTTTAAGGAAGATCCTGATAATTTTGATGAAAAGAATCTCAAGGAATTGATACAATTTAAGGCTACTGACAAGGAAATTAATGATCAAATTTATAAAGAAATTGGAGAAATGATTGAAAATGCTAAAAATTCAAAGTTCGATGAGGATGAAGATATTGTGATGGATGCGCCAACAACTCAAGTAGTTAAATGTCCCATAACAGGCAAACCAATCGAAGATATGGTAAAAAATACCACATGTGACCATGTTTATGAAAGAAGTGCCATTTTGCATCACTTGAAAAGCACTAGACATAAAAAGTAAAATAATTTTTTTATTAATTTTAATAATTTTTTTCTGCTAGATGTCCATTTGCCGGCTGCAAACAAAACGTTCTGTTGGAAAAATAAAGCAACTATTAAATAAAAATTAACCTTTTTTAAAATGTAATCATTTTTAAATCTTTATTTTGTCTAATAAATATTTTTTTCATACTAATTTTTTTAATTTGTTCCATTTGAAATTTTCCAAAATGATGATTTTTATATGGACTTGAAAATTTTCTATAGAATAAATTTTTGAATATTTTTTCATCATTTTCTTTTTTGTATGCATCAGACTGTTTGAAAAAATTTCATTTTTAAAATTATTGATGATTTAACTTTATAAATTTTTAAAAATTTTGCTTTTATTTTAGGACTGGACCATTAGCAGAACCATCTGCGGTGCCAGATCATTTTAGGTTCGGTCTTCGAATCTTTTACTAGACACCATCAAAAACCATGATTAAACTTCATGTGAGTTTAATTTTAGAAGTGTTAAAAATTTGCAAAATCAATAGTTTATTTTAATTATTTTTTTTCAAATAATCATAAAATAAAAAAAAAAAACAAGATTAAAATTTAATAAAAATCTGCAATCAATGTTAAGTAATTATTGAAAAAAAAATATTATAAAGCTTTAGTTTTTTTTTAGAATCTAATGAAAATTGCAATATCGACGCGTTTTTTTATATGTATTGGAATTGAGATAAAAAAAAAAAGTTAAATCTTAAATGTGAAAACGCTTAGAGTTTTATCTAAAAAATCAGTCAAAATACCTGTTTAAAAAATGATTCCAATAATTAAGTTTTTTTTAGATTTAAAGATATTTTAAAATTTAAAAATGTCCGAAGAAGTTGTTGTAAGAATTATTGAGAAAAAAAATCGGTAAAAATTTAAATGTTTGTTTAGGACCAGGCTATTGAACTCAGAGAAAAATGCAGTAACGAACCCGCTTGTCGATCATTAAAAGAAAAATTAGAAGAATGTACCCAAAAAGTAAACTCTCATCCAGGAACAAACGAAAACTGTGAAGAAGAGTTATTTGACTTTCTGAGATGTGTGGACCAATGTGTAAATATAAATTTTTGTTTACGTTAATTAAATTTATTCACGCTAATTTTTCTTAAAGGTTGCACCGAAATTATTCTCAAAACTGAAATAAAACAGAACTCATTTATAGTTTTATCAAGATATTTTAATTAGACAGTTCAGTTAATTAAATTAATAAAAGAATTAATCAAATTTGATTTTTATCTAAAATTTACCGACCAACAATTTTTGTGATTCAACATTTATTAACTAAACGATTCAATATAACTAAATAAATGGGACTTGTCATGTCTACGGACTATAGTCCATTAATTTTTTGTCAAGGTCAAACTCACGACCAGGTTAATTTATTTTTTTTTTTAAATAAAAAATCTACGGACAGGTAAAAAAATACAGGACCTATTAGAAAAATTAACGGACTGTGAATAAAAATAGACGGACTAATTAATTAAAAATTAAAAAAAAATATTTATTCGAAGCTAATTAATTGTTTTAAATAATTAGAAAAGCTAATTTCGATCCCTTAAATTATTTCTTTAATGGTATTTTATCATTTGAAATATCTTCCTTATTCGATGTAACCTTTGGCTTTCTACCGCGTTTTTTCGGATAAGGTTTACCGATCACTTTATCAACATTTGGATAGTAAATCAATTTGTCGGCTGACAGCTTAATGAGTGTACTGGATGTTTTGGCACGATCTTTATCGCTTTTTTGCATGTAACTCATCTTTGAAACTATCATATAACACTGTTCTGTATCCCTTTCATGTGTCTCATGGCGTAATCCATAAAAACTAGCAAGTGTATGAATTAAATGGCGTTTAGTGTTATCCAAGTTACGAATTTCCGTGAAATCTTTATCCTTTGATTCAAAATATTTTTAATTAAGGCTCCCATCTCATTCTCAAAGTCACAAACAAACAAAAAACTGTCATCCACAAATTAAAAACTTTTCCCCACAATGAAAAAATTTTTAGCACAAAAATAACTTGATTAAGACAAAAATTGCTCTCCACAAAAAAAAAACTTCTAAGAAAATTTTTTTTATTATCTATTAAAAACTGCCACTAAATATTTTAGATAATAAAATGTTTATGATTTTACGAAATAAAAAAAATTTCCGAATATTTGGAGATTAAAAAATCCAAAAAAATAAAACGAAAAAGAAAAAGAAAAAACAATGACAATTCATTGAATGATGCAGGGCTATAATACTATATGAGAATCCCAAGAATTTGTAAATAAATCTAAAAAAGGTCGTCCAAAATTAGCTGGAAATTGGTTTTCCTTAAAATAGATATTAATTTTATCATTTTATTTATTTAATATTTAATTTTTACTATATATAATTTTTTAAACACTATTTTAAAAAATTGTATAACAAATTTATTAAATTTTTTTAACCACAAAAAATTTGTCTTAAACAGTTATTTGGTTAAATATGTTAAAATTTTTTTTTTGAATTCGGCACAAAAAAATTGTGGTGAGTATTGATTTGTATTAAAAAGTTTTTTAGTTTGTGGGGAACCATTTATCTCATTATTCATAAAGTAATTAATAAAATTTTTGAAAATTCAGCTTAAATTTATTCATTTTCTCAAAGTCCTTAAAAAAAAAGTAATCAAATATATATTTAAAAAATGGATGATTAGGAGGAACCAAGTCTAGTTGCTATTTAAAAGTTTAAATCAATTAACTAATATGCTAGTATTTTTTTTTTATATTTGTTAATGTGCACCGAGCTAATGGTTCTTCAGTATTCGAATAAATCGTTAAAATCCACCACTTCCCGCTAGTTCCTTATTCTCGTATCTAAAGCCGAGCATAAAATTCAATATTCATAATCTATATTGCAAAATATTTTTATTAAAAGCGCATGAAAAATTTTTGTTATCAACTGGGAATCTTAATATGTTAAATTCAAAATCCATCAAGCTATCAAATGATCAAAGTGTATTTTGATGAATGAATGAATAAAAATTCTTAAAAATTTAATTCAATATTTTGAAGTTCCTTAAAAGCCTAATTACTTTTAGACTTATGATAATTAATAGATTTTAATAACTCTAAAATTCACGAACTAATCGTTAGATATTAATTTTAATTTTTAGATGATTTTCTCCCTAAAAAAATATTAAGCTCTCAAATTTATCAATTAAAATGCTGCCATAAAAAAAACATGCTATTTTAGATATTCAGTGCGCTTGTATTTTTATTTTTAAATAAAAGGTTTCAAAAGATCTAATTAATGTTCAGTTAAAAAGTGGTTTATTCGATTTTGAAATATTTAGTCATAAGAAACATTTTTTATCATTTGAATGTACAATTAAATCAAATACTTTTAAGATTAAAATGAAATAACAAAATTAACGAAATTAAATTAAATTTTAATATTTTTATTCGTTTTTTACATCGAAAATGTCGTTCTTCAATGATTTTTCTATTAAAAACTAATCTCTTAAGTGTTCATTTTTATATTAGCAAGTGAAAAATTTAGTAATTTGACAATTTTAATTCAAAATATTGAGATAGAGTGAGGAATTTATTTCTAAATAGGATAATTTCATTTTATTTTTCAAGTGTCGATTTTATTTGAATTAAAAATAGAAATTCAATTAAAAAAAAATACAAATTGAATTAAAGCTATTTTAAACTTTTGTTTAAAGTAAATTCAAGCTTCGTATTTGTACAAAAGTCTAAATCAAATAAAATAAATAATATCAAAGAAATTTAAACAAAAAAGAGAAAATCTTTATCATTAAAATTTAAATTAAATTTTATTTTATTAATTTTTATTTTCTTAAGACGAATTTTATGAGATAAATTTGTAAAATTTCTCCTTTTATTTAAAGCCCAAAAAAGTTTTATTTTATCAACTGGGAATCATAGTGTGTTTTTTTATTCCAAATTCATCAAGATATTAACAGATTAAAAGTGAGTATTAATTTAAGATCCAATTTTAATTTTCTTTTTGTTTTATTATACTTTATTTTATTTAGATATTAACTGAGATTAATCTCATTCATTTTAGCATTATAAACATTTTCAACATTTTGGGCTGTACGATATTTCTATTTTTAAAAAATAAAAAACTATTTAAGATCTGTTTTGATCATTTTTTCTTTAATTAGACAAGAATTAAATTCGAAAAAAAATGCTACCTTTAATTTACAGTTAATTATACATGCCTAGTTTTAAAGAAAATGAGCCTAATATCAAAAGAAGCTTTCCGGAAATTAAAGAAAGCTAGAAAACATGATTAGAACTAATAAATAAACATAGTGTTTTTATCTTAATTTTTTTAACTAATTTCTTTATATTTGAGCTTAAAGCTCCTCTGAGTGGTAGATTTTTTACTAATTTTCATTTTTTATAAAAATGAGTCCCAAGGCTCTATATTGGCATCATCAGTTTTCAATCTTGTTGACAATAGAAAGAAAAAAAATTTGAATTCCGTTTTAATAAGACAGTATTTTTTGAGTTCATTTAGCATTCAGAATGTAACGATGATAAATTATTCTGCTTTATATAAACAGCGAGTCTAATCTTTTTGATCATTGATAAAATATTTCTTAGCTCTTATTTAAATTTGAGTTGAATTTAATTTGATTTGTTTAGGAATTTTTAAATTTCTAAAAATTTAAGTCAGCGTCAAGTCCATTAGTATCAATTTGCATAAAAATTAGTAATCTTGTCTCTTTTTAAATGAAAATAAATTGAATTTTAAATTAAAAAAAAAACAAATTAAATTTTTTAATCGAATTTATTTAAATTGGACAGTTATTGGGAACTACGTCACACATGTTCCGTTCCCTACAATTTCACATCAAAAAATTGGAAATTTTAGTCACAATTTTTCATAAAAATGTCAAGCTATCTGAATAAAAAAGATGCTTAAATATTGATTAGATTTTATTAAATAAACAGCGCTGATGATATATCAGGAAGTGAATGAAATAAAATCATAAATTTACTTTAAATATTTTTTGGTTTATCTTGTGGAATGTAACTAAGCAAATAGATAATGTCGTAATTATTTGTAAATTTTCAAAAAATCAGTTTCCTGCGTTCTATGCAACCAGATTTTAATTTTTATTCTAACTAAAAAAAAATGTTATTTTTTCAAATTAGTCTTCAAAGCTTTTTGTTAATTCAAATGGAAAATTTTCCGTTTACTCTGCTTGGAAATTCTTGGTCTTATATTAAGTTTTGAAAGAAAGCAAACATATCCATTTGATCAGTCAAATTAGAAATTCTGATCATTAATTGAGTTTTATGTAGAAAATTAGATTATAATGCATCAACAAGAACGTCTAATATTCTTCAGGGATATAAGTTTAAAATATTCATTCTTCCTGAACTTGGGACAAAAAATAATAATCAAAGATTAAATTAAATTTAACTTCCATCCTGTTTATGAATTTTTAATCTTATCTTTACGTTGATTAAATATTTTCATATCTCTACAAGATTTATTGTACGATAAAATGCCGGTTTTTTTGACAGCGATTTACTCTCATTTCTGTCATTAAAATTTTTTATCACAAATATAAATTTATTATTTTCAATTTTTGTCAAATATTTTCTTCCTTTTGTTTTAATAATTAGATTTTTTTTGGTCATGAAGCTCAGTCTGTCGAAAAAAACCCACCTTAATTTTGGTCTGATAATTTTAGCACACCACAAAGTCAATTTTCGAATTAGAATTCAAATAATTTATCAGCTAGAAATAGTATTCTATAATTCTAGAACTAAGCAAGTTTCCTGTACAATCTTCGATGAACTATCAAAATATAGAATCTAAAAAAGATCGAAAACAAAATATAGAAGACTAAAAATATAGAATCATCAAAGTATAGAACAAAAATATATAGAATATACGAATATAGAAAAAAAAATATATAGAAAACTAAATATATAAAAAAGTTATAGCCGAAAATGATTTCCAGAATTTAGTCGAGCAAATTTGTGATGTTCCTTCTGTTTCTAATAAAATTCTAGAACAAGATAAATTTGATATGTTCTTGAATTATGAATTTGATCTTGATCGAGAACAAAAGTTGAAAAAAATTGTCAGTGAGTATGATGTGTTGAACATAGATTTATTTTTAAATGGAATTATTGGTTTATTGGACGATCAATTGTAAAATAACTTTATAAAATAGACAAAATATTAAATTAATCAATTAGTCAATTCTATTTAATTTTCTATATAATTACTTTCTATATTTTTTTTTTCTATATTTTTTTTTCTATAATAAAGAAATTCTATAATTATTCAAATTGACGATTTCGATATTTTTTTTTCTACCTTTTTACCTTTCGATAAAAAAATTATTCTATATTTTGAACGTTAACCCAATCTTCGATTTATTTTAAAATAATCATTAAGATTTCATGTCTTTTTTTTTCATACACAAACTATTAATTTAATTACATTCCGCCATTATCATGTTAAAATTTTCTATTTGAACCTCGAATTTTTATTTTGTTACTAATTAAATCTAGTTTTGTTTAAATTTGAAAAAATTCGTCACTCATAAATTCAATGTTCAATCAATCGGTGGAAAAGAAATCAAAAATTTTTTTTTTCTTTGACAAAAGTGTTCAAGTATTATTCAAATTTGTTTTTTTCTAAGACACTTAAAGCATTTATTTTGACGCTTTAATTTGATTATTAAATTAATTCATTAGATTTAAATAGAAAAAAATTAAAAGTTAAAAAATTGCTTCCGGTGTGGAAAAATTTTAATTTTATGGCTCCATAGGTAACAAATAAAAGATATGCTTTATTCCAACAGCTTTCATACCAGAAATAATTAAAATAAAATTTATAAGGCTACATTATTTTATGTTTATTATTAAAATATTATCTAATATTTTTTGTTTGAGAAAAAATCAATTATATTTTAGACTAAAGTCGGTTTGGAGTATAAAGAGAAGTTCAAGCATATTTTTCAAGGATCATTAATCGAAAAAACAAAAAAAAATTGCAGAATTTAGACATAGGGAATTCTTAATGTTATGAAGAATTCGAAAGAATTGTCATCATCGCCTTTTAATGAGAGACGAAATTCGTGTTGTTTTAAAAATTTAGCTAGTTGTTTCAGATCTAACTCAGTTGACACTGATTATCAGAAAGATTCAACAAAGTCTGATGCAAAGACAAACGATGTGAAAGATGATTCTTTTAGCAATTGCGGAAACTTGCAAAATGACACAGATTTAGTGCTTGGGAACCAAAAAAAAAATATCAATGCTAGTGAAACTTCATTGAAAACAGACCTAGGTAAATAAGACCAGTTTTATTTGGATTAAGAGCTCATTTGATTTTTAAAAGCCCTAAAATCGGCAATGCTGATCCAAAGATGGTACCGAAGGTACCAGTCAAGGATTGAGATGCGAAAGCTTACAGCTTGGACTATTTACCAATCAATCGAGTACAGTGGTGAACAAGATCAGCTGAAATTATACGATTTTTTTCTTACCTTAATTAAAAATTGTGACATAATAAACAAACCGAATGAGTTAAACAATGAAACTTTGAAAGATTTTGGAACTATCGATGCAAATGATGCCGAAGTCAATCATGTGTCTAATGAAAAAAATAAGTTAATTAGCGCTAATGCCCAAGTTGTAAACAAGGTCCTTGAAAGCGATTTGGAATACATGAAAGCAAGTAAGATTTTGGAAAAAATTTGAAAAACTTTTCAACTTTCACTTTCAACAATTCAAGCTAAAAACACCAATTTAAGAAGTTATTTAAATAAAAGGAAAAATACCGAAGTTACAATTGAATCATCTTACAAGGGCATGCACTTATTTCTGCCAATAACCAAAAATCTTTTTTATGATTTAATCGAATGCTTTAAACAGAACAAAGTAAATTTTAATTTTTTATCAATTAAAATATTATGATTTTTTTAGCCTCTTCATGCAAAATATGTCATTTTAATTCTAGAAGAAACCCTTAAAGCTCTTAAAAAACTCAAAAATTTAAATTCAATATCGACTAGCATATCCAAGAATGTAACTGTTATTGGCGATTTACATGGTCAACTGGACGATTTGATGCTTATTTTTTATAAAGTATAATTTTTTTTTACAAATTGGCACCTTTATACCAAAAAAAAATTAAAAAGAAGAATTTAAAATTTCAACTTTTTTTGTTCAAGTGATTGAATTTAATATTGAATAACTTCTTTTCAGTATCGATTTTCTTTTAGATAAATATTTTATTAATAATTCAATCTGACAAAATAGTAAAAAAAAAAATGTTTTTTAATCCAAAATGAAAATAATTTTATGTCTTTATGTCGAGTTCAAACCCATTAACAATGAAAAATAGAAGTTTTTTCTATTTTTCTATGTTTAATTAATTAAAATAATTCCTCTTTGTTTATTTCCTTTCTGTCCTCATTGTTTATTAAGTTTCATTAATTCATAGAGATAAAGCATTGACTTAATGGTTAAAAGTAATAATGGCTTAATTAAAATTATTTTTTAGAATGGTCTTCCATCTGAAGATAATCCGTATCTTTTCAATGGGTAAGCATGAACGATTTACCACACAATTTAAAAAATAAAAAGCAAACTTTAAATTAAATTTCACTTAGGGATTTTGTCGACCGAGGCACGAAATCAATTGAGGTGTCATTAATAATTTTCTGTGGATTTTTGATGAGCCAAAGCGCAGTGTACATTAACCGAGGCAACCACGAAGATTATGTAATGAACACCAGATATGGCTTCATTAAAGAAATATGCAGCAAATATAGTGTAAATATTTTCTTATCAATTAGAATAAAATATTGTTTTATATTTTTATTTTGAAAGAGTCACAGCAAAAAAATCAGTATTTTATATAACGAAATATTTAGTTGGCTTCCATTGGGAACTCTAATTGATAGCAAAATTTATGTTGTTCACGGCGGAA
Organism: Brachionus plicatilis; assembly: GCA_010279815.1. Classification (NCBI taxonomy): domain Eukaryota; kingdom Metazoa; phylum Rotifera; class Eurotatoria; order Ploima; family Brachionidae; genus Brachionus; species Brachionus plicatilis. Next base: position 1,442,956 of record QEOQ01000180.1, read on the forward strand.
TTTCCGATCGCACACTTCTTTCTGACATAAACAAAATAAAACGAGAAAAATATGTCTCTGTCCTCAAACCACCAATTTTAAATGATGAAGGAGAAATTATCAAAGATCTAGGCATAGATGATGTTTTAGAATGGAGACAAATATTGGACGCACTATGGAGTGATCCAAAAAAGACCCCCGGGATCCAGCCTAATTCATTTCGCGGAGGAGGTTGCCTATTTGGTGAAGACATTACCTCTGTTATAATGGAAAAAAATAGTCTCAACTTAATCATTCGTTCACACGAATGTAAAGAATTAGGATATGAATACTCACATGGTAATCGAATACTAACAATATTCAGCGCGTCAAATTATTACGAATATGGTTCAAATCATGGCGCCTACTGCAAGATAACATCAGCTGACACAAAACCGATAATAATGCAATTTTATTTGAACAAAGGAGAAGATTTAAAAAAATCCCTAAGTCTTAGAGAAAGAGTAAATGGAATAGAAGTGTCAGCAATTAAACATTTGCTGGAAAAATTTGCTGCCAACAAACAACGACTTCTACAAGAGTATAAAAAAGAAGATTTGGATAATAAAGGATCAATTTCTGTAAATAACTGGTGTAGAATAACCGGTGAAGTGCTCGAGCTAAAATTGCCGTGGAGAATTTTGCGATCCAGATTGGCTAAATTGGATAAAGATGGCCGAGTTTTGTATGAATCTACTTTTGAAGGTCTTTCTTTTCCTCAAATTAAAATAAGAGTAAATTTCAAATTTAATTTTGAAATATTTTTTAAGTTTTTTTTTTAAAAAGAACGATGAAAATATTTCAGAATCTTTATACAGACACAAAGATATTTTGGAGAGTATATTTAGAGCAATCGACAAAGATCATTCAGGTTACAAAAAAAATTGAAAAAAAAAATCCAAATATTTACATTTTTTTTAGGCCAAATATCCAAGGAAGAATTCAGAGATTGTTGTAAATTGATGAGTCAGCATGATCAAGGTTTTTCATTCAGTGAATCGAGTATTGATGATATGGCAAATACAATGGATTTGGATAAAGACGGTTTCATAAATTTAAACGAATTTTTAGAAGCGTTCAGATTAGCATCTGAAAAAGCTTAAGATTTTCGCTCTAATTGATAAAAATTGCAGAACTTTTTTTAATTATTTTTAAAGATATTGATGTATATATTTAGAAATTTATTTTTTATTTCGTTATTTTAGGACTGTGTTAAAAAAGGCAAAAAAACTCTGTTCATTTAAAAAAAAACTTTCTAAAATCGTTTGTTTTGAATAAATCTTTTAAAATTTTTAATCAAAATTATATTTCAATAATTCAGTATTTTGTTCAAAATTTTATATTAAATTTATTTTTAATTAATTAATTTTCGAATAAACATAAACTTTATGTTGTATAGAAATTTGCAAACGAAAGCTATGTTTAGAAACCTTTGTTGCACATTTTATCAATATAAAAGATTTCAAAATAATTATTGAGTAATTAAGTATCTAGTTTTGATTTTAGAATGCCAATTAAAATTGAAAATCAGTCAAAAATATTAAATGAATATAGAGTAAATCCAAATTCAAAATTTTTAAGTCAAATGTTGGTCCAAGGTAACCTGATTAGTGTTGAAAATCGAATATTGTATGTAAAATTCAAAGTTTTAAAATAATTGAATATGTGTTCGAATAAAAAAAAATTCTAATATAAATACGAAAAAAAAATTTATATTTAGATTTAATTTCATTTAAATTAGTCGAAAATTAAATATTAAAATTATTTAGATTTTTATATCGAATACAAAATTGGATAGTTTTCGTTGTTTGCTTTCCAAAAATTAAAAGGATTTTTTCTTAAAAGGTTCCAAATTATATAAAGTTGAAGAAATTCAAAACTTAATTGCTATCTAAATTTTTAATTTTCGACTAGAAATTCGTAAACTACGTCCTTTGAAAACCTAATTTTATTATTTTGAAGGCTTTGAAAAAAATTTTTTACCGAGTGGTCTAAAAATAACTAACCCTTTAAAAAGCCTTTTTAGTTCTTTCAGATTCAAGTATTCATTGGTAAAATTAAAACATTTTTTAAGTTATATATATTCTGAAAGAGCATAAAATTTTCTACACTTTAGTATATGGTTTTATTAAAAAAAGGGTGTGACAATTTTTGTTATTGAAAAAATGTCAAAAACACTTTTTTTTCACTTGAATCGTATGCAGTCACAATGATCGCTTGAGAGCCCACTTTTTTTCACTTTTCACTTTTTTTCACTTTTTTTAAATGGGTTTCAAAGGACGAAATTTACGAATTTCAAGTCGAAAATTAAAAATTCAGATAAACTTTGCACTTAAATTTTGAATTTCATGACCTTTAAGTTTATCTTTTTCCAAAATTTTTAGATAATCATACTCTATTTCTATTTGTTTCTTTAAAAATATTATAGATTTGCAGCGTACTACTTTTTTGAATATTTTGTGAGTTAATATTCTAAGTTATGCAGTGAGATGCAGAAGCATGAGTGTTTTTAAGTTTTGGGTAATTTTTTGATTTTATGTAAATTGTCAATTATTTGTTTAATATTTATTTTTAAATATTGTTTAAAAAAATTTTCAATTTCAACACTAAACCTGGTAAACTAACTTAAGTTAAAACAAAATGCAGAGATATATTTTTTCATATGTGCCAAAAAGACAAAAAAATTTTCACTAATATTTATTCTAAAATGAATTTAAAAATTTTATTTTGTCTCAAAAACTAATTATATGGTTATTTAAATTTTTTAATTTATACTGATTTTAAAGTGTTCATAAAGTTAAAATTATATCTTAAGCAAATAATAATCACGAATCTTGTTCAAGAAAATTATTTTTAATAAACAATTAATTTTGCTATTTCCAAACAACCCATAATATAAAATTAAGAATACATTAATTTAAATCAAAAAATTTGTTCGCTTAATATCAAATACTTACATTTGATACTGCTAAAAAACAACTTTAATTTTGCCTAAAATATAATAAGATAATTTTTATTTTTAAAAAAAAATTGAAACTTTAAAATGAATGAGAAAAAAATTGTAATTCTATACGGAAGTCAAAGTGGAAACTCACAAGATATCGCTGAGCGAATATGGCGACGTACAAAGACCCTCAATATAAATTCAGTAGTTTCATCATTCGACCATTTTGACTTGAACAATCTTTTTGAAAAAAACTTAATTTTAGTATGTGTTTGTTCAACGACTGGTCAAGGCGATGTGCCTGACAATATGACAAAATTTTGGAAAATGATCATGCGTAAAAGTATTCCTAATGATCTTTTTGAAGGACTGGATTTTTTTACCATTGGCCTTGGCGATACTAGCTATGAAAAATTTAATTTTACGGCAAAAAAACTTCACAAGCGCCTCATTCAACTAGGAGCTAGCTCTCCAGCTGAAATTTGTCTCTGCGACGAACAGCATCCAAATGGAACCGAAGGTGCTTATTCAAAATGGATTCAAAATTTTTGGAAAATTTTAGAAAATTTTTTCACATTTAACACAGAAAACCCTAGGCCATTTATTCACAAATTTAGATTAGAATATCCGAACCAGACTAGTGAAAAAATAATAGACTTGGCATCACCTGAACCAGCAAATGAAATAAAACCTTTTTATTCAAAACTTGTCAAAAATGAGCGAGTAACTCATAAAGATCATTGGCAAAATGTTCGATTACTTGAATTTGATTGTAATACAGATAGAATAAAATATGATCCTGGTGATGTATTGGTAATGAGACCCTCAAATACAGCTCAAAATGTCCAGAAATTTCTCGAAACATTTCAACATTTAAATCTTAATCTAGAAAAGCCAATTAAAATTGTATCAAATTATCCAAATGAATTCGAATTAGACAATGAAACAGATGAGAACTTGATCAAAACAATTGGTGACTTGGTCTTTAATTATCTAGATTTAAACAGTATTCCAAAGCAATCTTTTTTCGAAGTTTTTTTCCAAATATCCCAAAACGAACTAGAAAAAGAAAAACTTGAAGAATTTTTAACACCTGAAGGACAAGAGGATTTATTCAACTACATTTATCGCCCACGTCGAACCATTGCTGAGGTTTTTTTCGATTTTCCCAATACATGCAAAAGCATCACCGATCTGGAAACATTACTTGATTTAATACCTGCAATAAAGCCACGGTCTTTTTCCATAGCCAGTAGTCCACATGTTCACAAGGATAAAATTCAATTGCTAGTCGCAGTGGTGGAGTATAAGACCAGACTCTATGAAACCAGAAAAGGAACTTGCTCTTACTGGTTGAGTCAATTGGACCCCAATAATGAAATCAAAATTCCTGTTTGGATAAAAAAAGGCTCTTTTAAAATTGATTTCAAAAAGCCTTTAATTTGCGTTGGTCCTGGAACTGGGGTTGCACCGTTCAGATCACTAATAAATGAAAGAGTGTTTAAATACAACTTGGGCGATAATCACTTGTATTTTGGATGTAGATCTAAATTTAAAGATTTTTATTTTGAAAATGAATGGAAATTGATTGCAGACTCGAATCACTTGTTTTTGCACCCGGCGTTTTCAAGAGATCAAGAGGAAAAAGTTTATGTACAAGATTTGATGCTAAACAATTCAGATGAAATTTTTGACTTGATACACAATCGTGAATCATTAATTTTGATAGCAGGAAACTCGAAGAGAATGCCCGAGGATATTTTAGCTACACTGGAAAAAATTATCAAACAAAATTCCCAAAACTTAGGTCTAGATGAAACTGATCAAGAGAAAATTGACGAATTTGCTAAAAAATATGTTGATGGTCTAGCTCTTAAAAATCGTCTTCAAATGGAAACATGGTCTTAAATTTCTAAATGATTTTAATTTATTTAAAATAAAAAAATTCAATTTATTTAAAAAGCAAAAATATTTATAAGAATTTTTTAACTTGTTTACCAAAAAAAATGTCATAGCATTAACTAGCAGAAAATTTCAAATTTTCTGCTAGTTAATGAAATGATTTTTCAGTGAAAAATCATTTCATTTTATTTAAGGCAAAGACATATAAATTAATAGTGTTAGCAAACGAAGTGATATTACGATTGTCTAGTCTTTTGTTTTCTTGTTGGATTTTATAAAACGTAGTTTATCACTTTAAAGTTGACCACGCCACCGGTTTGCCAACACTAAAAACTAATAAAATAAAAATGATGATAGATATTAAAATTTTACCAAATAAATCGGTATATAGATTAATGAAAAAATGCTAAAAATTAAAACCGAGTTTTTATCATAAATAAAATTAATAATCAAATAATAAAATACAGACGCCGACTCTGTCAACAAGTTCAAGAACCGATACAACGCCTTTCAGTCTAGTCAACAATCTTTAACATGAACATTTATTTATAAAATTTTCAAATGTTTCACGTACTTTCAATTTTAATGTAAAATTTTCCATCAATTGTACCATCCAGCTTTTTCTATCTGAATCTTAACTCTTATTTTGACCTAAACTGTGTTTCTTCTTTCAGTATTTTTCTATGTGTTATGCGCAAAGAGCTACCATAGGTGACCTCCTAGTAGACCACCTCCGCAAGCTAGTCTTGCTGTAGCTTATATATATTATGATTGTATTATTAATCAAATACAAGTTAATACAAGTTGAGAAAATTCAGTAATTTAAATTTTTAATCAGCAATATTGGTGAAAAAATTATAAATCAATAGTTTGTTCTATTTTTTTGTTCTTAAATTCACAATGCCTTTTTTCTTAAATAGAATAACAAATTTATGGAATATGCCACATAACAACATAACAATTTTAAGTTTACAAATATTTATACTATTTACCCCTCTCAGTGGTTATTACTAAAACACGGACCTCCAGTTTTTAAATAAAACACGGACCCATACTAATCTCCCCCATTAAGACTATGCCATTTATCCCCCACCATTTTTCTGGTACAAAATTTTACCAGCTTTCACGCAAGACCTAAATCTAAGCTCTAGCTCATTTGGTTCGTCAATCATTTTGATTTTAAATCAAAAAATCTTTAGTAAAATCTACGGACCCATACTTATCTCCCCTATTAAGACTATGCCATTTATCCCCCACCATTTTTCTGGTACAAAATTTTACCAGCTTTCACGCAAGACCTAAATCTAAGCTCTAGCTCATTTGGTTCGTCATTCATTTTGATTTTAAATCAAAAAATCTTTAGTAAAATCTACGGACCCATACTTATCTCCCCTATTAAGACTATGCCATTTATCCCCCACCATTTTTCTGGTACAAAATTTTACCAGCTTTCACGCAAGACCTAAATCTAAGCTCTAGCACATTTGGTTCGCCCTTCATTTAAGCTTAAAATCAAAATTGATAGTTTTAATTCATTATATTTATTTTTTAAATTTCTCATTTAAATAATTTATTTTTTAAGACTCTGTTTATTTAATTTTTTTTTTCATTTTTTTAAATTTTTTCCATTATATAATTAATGAATTTAATTTTTTTTTTCTTTTTTTCTTGTCACTAAAATACTTCTTACATTTGATTTCACTTGAGATTTTTTACAAAATTGATTGCAAAAAGGATTGATAATTAATTTTTATTATTTTGTATTAAAAAACATAAAAATATAGAGGAAGGATATTAATAAATATTCGGTCGATAAGAAAAATCGCTTAATGTTTTAGCTAATTTATTTGAAAACGATTTATTTTTTTTCAACAAATAAAAATAATTACCGAAAACTCGGTACCACTCCTCTTGGAACAATGTCAAAATTTGGGTTAATTCTTTATAAACCCAAATAATACCTTCAAAGCCATGCAATAAAATTATTTCATTTTTTTTAGAATAAACCTTGAAACCTGACTTTAAACTAAGAGTAAGCGCAAAAACTTGCTTTTATTCTTAGAATAATTTCGAATTTCTTCTGGAATAAACTTGTAAAATTGTGGAGTCAAATTAAAAATTAACTTTTATTTTAAATTTTGTCTTTATTTAGAGTAAAAGTTAAATGAAAAATCAATTCACACCGAATTATGATTTTTTGAAAATTATCTGATTGGAATAATTATCGGTCCATTTTAACGAACCCATTTTTGATCAAAAATAAAACTTTTGCATTAGCATGATTAAATAATTTTTATTAAATTATTGTAAATTTAAAATTTTAAAATATAGAAAAATTTTTAATTGTTGAAATTTTTATATTATTTTTTGGGCTCGTTAGAATATTATATAAAACTTTTCTCTTATGATTTATTGAAACACTTTAGATTTGAATAAAAAACATAAAAAAGAGACAAAATTTAAAAATAGTGTTTTTCTAATTTATTTGCATTGATAATTACTTTTTTTATTTTTAAAATTATAGAAAAGAAGATTTTACTAAAGATTTTTTGATTTAAAATCAAAATGAATGACGAACCAAATGAGCTAGAGCTTAGATTTAGGTCTTGCGTGAAAGCTGGTAAAATTTTGAACCAGAAAAATGGTGGGGGATAAATGGCATAGTCTTAATAGGGGAGATAAGTATGGGTCCGTAGATTTTACTAAAGATTTTTTGATTTAAAATCAAAATGATTGACGAACCAAATGAGCTAGAGCTTAGATTTAGGTCTTGCGTGAAAGCTGGTAAAATTTTGAACCAGAAGAATGGTGGGGGATAAATGGCATAGTCTTAATGGGGGAGATAAGTATGGGTCCGTGTTTTATTTAAAAACTGGAGGTCCGTGTTTTAGTAATAACCCTCTCAGTTCCTTCTAAATTTTTCTTAATTTTGTACTGCAAATAATGTCTATTGACTCTAAAAACATATAAGTTCTTCTATTTCTGTAATTTTCCTTCTATATGTAAACGAAAATTTTTTTTGTTAAAGATTATATTGAGAGTTAACTTAACATTTTTTAATTAGAAGTCTATTTTGAAAGAATATTTGTTTCAAATTCATAAAATTAAGAACCAATAATCACATTTTGTCTATGTCGTCAGATTTATTTTAATCGATAAAAAAATTTAATTGCTTAACTACAATTATTATTATTTTTTTATTCTGAATGTTTGTTTTAGTTTTATATGCCCTCTTTATTAAATTAAAAATAATGAATTTATAATATAGAAGTTCAATTTAAAAATTGAAAACATTTTTCTATGTTTTTTTTCATTTTTAAGCGATTCTGTTAATTTTTGACAATTTATTTAAAAATGAACCCATTATTTTGATAAAAACTCGAGGAAAAAAAAGCAATCAATCTAAAAAAACATAAATTAGTTTCTTAAAGTAAATTGTATTAAAATGAGAAATTTTGAACAAATTTTACATATTTTGAATGAATTTTTCTAAATTTTTATTTTGATTAAATATACACTGAATTATCACCGTGTTCTGGTATTCCATTCTAGCTTAATTCTCAAACGATTTGATCAAATCATCAAATTCAGCTACCTTTGATTCGTAGTTAAACAACTGTTGGTCTAAATCTTTTAAAACTTCGCTAAAACTCGGTTCACTTTGGAACGAGTCGAGAATAGGCGCATTCTCGCAAGCTTTGTAAAATGTTCTCAAATCATCAGCTGCATCACTCAACCCAAATGCAACTTTCTTCTTAAAAAAAGGTTAATTTTTATCCTATCTATTAACAAACATGGACAATTTTAAATATTTTAGTGTTTTAGAGACTATTTTTAAAATCAATAGTTTAAAAATTAATTTTTATTAACAAAATGTAGATTAATAAAATATCGAATTTTTCACTTTTTAATTTTTTAAAAAATTAAAAAATATTTATCAAATTAGCGATTCGGGAATAATATACTGATGATATATCTTTTGGAAAATTTATAAAGGTGCAACGCATGCTGATTGTGTGTTGAAAACTGAAGAAAAAATAGATACCAATAACTTAATATTTCTAATATACTTGGCTTTAATCAAATAAAGCCTAAATAATACTTGTGCTTTCTTAAATTCTAATTTAGTAAAACAAAACAAAAGGACATGCTTTAAAAAAAAGCTTATCAAGAAATAGAAATTATTTTATTCAAAATAAACAGAGCAGCAAAATATGAATTGAAGAACCGAAACTTTTTAAATTTTATTTCAAAAATAATTATAGATAAAATTTCTTGATCAATGCAATTTTTAGATTACATCAATTATATTTTATATATTGGTCAATTTGTATATTCGTCGTAACAATGAATGCCTGATGAAAAAAATCAATTAAAAAGGAGCTAAAAATTTAGATTGTATTTTTAGAAATTACTCAAACTCATATTTTTGTCTTATTTTTACTTTTAATCTTAAATTTTACTTAAAAATTTTCGTTTGAACTTAATTAATTAAATAAATAAATAAATAAATAAAAAGCAGTAAAAAAACTTTCATGATTGTTTTAATTCGTTAAAATGAGTAAAAAACTTTAAAATTTAAATTTAAAATGAGTAAATTCTTAAAACTAAAAATAAAAATTATTAGATTATTTAATTTATCATAAAGTCTAAAATAATGATTCTATGTTTTTTTAAGAATTTACTCATTTAAATTTTTCCATTTTTTCCCCGTTTTAATGCGTAAAACAAAAATGTTTTTTTTGCTGCTTTTTATTTATATATTTTATCTAGGGTGAGTACCGTCATCGTAGATGATTTGGAGATATTAAAATTTCCTCTTTTAGATTAGTTGGAGGATTAAGATGATAATATGATTTTTTCACTTTTTTATTTTGGTTCGAGGTTCTGACCTCCTGAAGACTTCAAAAATATTAACTGAATTATTATCTGAGGCATATCTGGCCTAAAAATAAGCCGGAATTCTCCGTTTTTTTCACTTGAATAAAGAAAAGTTACCAATTTCGAAAATAAATGGTACTATCTATTTAACCATTATTTATTTAAACATAATTTGTTAGTTCGATGAAAAATAAATAATCAAGTAACTTTTTTTTTCAATGCCCTGATGATGTCTAAAAGATGATGTCTAAGAGTTTGAGGCTTATTCATGTTTGAATTAATATTTTTATAATCAATAATTAAAAGTTTTAAAATAACGGGTCATTAATCATTTTGTGAAAGCCATCTTTTCGCTTTCGATCTGATTTTGGTCTATTGACAAAATATTTTAGTATAAATAAACCTTGAAAATTAATCAGAGGCTGAGTAACAACAAAGAGGAAATAAATTTTTAAAGGGATATTTGGTTACAAAATCCTCGAATTATTATCCGGTCTAAATTTCACCTCATTTAATTATTTAAATATTTTTAAAATAATTCATGTTTTTTTTCTTTTTGATTTTTATATTTTATTTTTTAAATTAGTAAAATTTGTTAAGATGATCATATGTTTTTGTTATACCTCACTCAAAAAATAATAGAATTTTGAATCCTTGAATAATTTACTGCTTCAATACATTTAAAAATCTAATAAAAAAACTAAAAAATAAAGATTGTCTTCTCATTAATAGCTTATTTTTGTGTTCATTCAGATAATTAATTAGATATTTGATTTTTTTGCCAAAAGTTAAATATCAACTCTTCAATTTAAGTTTAAAAATAGGAATTTTTTGTCGGTAAATTTAAGTGAAAAGATAAAATTTTAAAATTGATAGCAAAAAAATTTTCCCTAAAAAATTGTCCATATTTGCACTTTAAAACAAAATAAACTCACCGATTCAATGAAAACAAAATCATCTGTCGCTTGGTTTAGCACCGATTTAGCCTCATTGAAGTTATTGTTATGATACTCAAGCATTTTAAAATTTGGCAGCGAACACGGTGACGCCAAATGCTCTTCATTGTTCAACATTTTCAAATGTCTATTTGGTATAATTTTTTGCTGCTGATACTCGACCAAATTATTTGGTGGTGGGGGTGATTGGGCGAGAAAATTTTCAGCATTCTTGGCATCCGATGTGCTCATGTTGCCAAAATCATTAGATAACAAAGTAATAAATGGCGGCAGGTCATTTTCACTTAAATTGCTAAAGGATGATGAAAAATAATTGTTATTAAAACTAGTTGATGGCACAAAGGCAGCACTTTTAAGTTTAAAATAGTAAATTGTGTCTGGTGTGCTTCCAATTGAGCTACTATTGTATTCATCTGCTGAGCTCTCATCCGGGTCTCTATATTTTTTAAGCTGCATGTTATTTCCTTCGGAATCGGACCTCATTGGAATTGGCTGTGTCTTTGGCGTGTTCTTGGACAAATTGGTCTCACAAATTGTGTTTAAATTGGACGTGGAACGTTTGCAAAGACTATTTTGGTCAGAAAAGCTGCGAGGGGACTTGTCTGAATAAGGTGGTGAGCTGGGCGAGATAGATATTGCGGCAGACTGTTTTTTTGTCAGTGCAGGTGACTCGCTTCGAAGCTGGTTAGGGGTAAAATGGTCATCTTTAATCTGTATGCCGCAATATTCCGCGGAATTTTGAGAATTTTGAGGTGTCATTGTAAGACGCGTCCGATAGGCCACATTGACTATTATGGAGCCGATCGGCGTGCCCACTGTGCCCACTTTAGCTGTTGCGTAATTTTCTCCCAAATGATGGACTATGGGCTCACCGCAGTACATTCGGTACAGGAGAACATATGTGTCTGAATTTTGTCTTCGCGACAGTTGATATGTGGGCAAAGAGCGTGTCAAGCACATCAGAGATCTGAGCACTAGGCTCATTTTTTTGTAAACACTAAAACAAACCTTCTGCGAAGCATCCACCAACTGGTCATTGAACAAGATGCACCAAGTTTCCAAAATCATTGTTTGATTTTCGGGTGTTCTAAGTGAAATTTCGATACAGAAAGGAGATGAGTTGAAAAGGGATTCCACATTGCCCAGAGACAACTTTGTCATGTTGGTAATTTGGGCCAGGTCTTTGATGCTCAAATTGAACCAATCTGTGTTGTGCGCGTAAACTCGTGATTTTGTTGGTTTTTTGTCGCCAAGGCGAGATTGAACAATTATTTGAACGGCTTTGCGCGTAAAATGTTTTGTGTATTGGAGAAGGGCCTCGCGGTCATGTTTGGACAAAAATTTTGCCGATGTTATGGGGTTATTTAGGGAAAATTGACCTGCTGGTGAGCCGTTTATGGTCGGCGATGAGTTCAATGGTGAAGAAGCTAGCATTTTACAAAAATTTCACACATTAAATTATTTATTACGATTTTAATTTTAGCTCTAAATTGACACTTTAAATTTTAAATCGTTTTATCCAAATTTTTTTTCTTTTTTTAATCAATCAGATGACGAAAAATGTGTATGTATGAGGATATGATGGTTTATTAGTTAAGTGGTGTTTTTTTTTGTGCTGATAGCTAAATGCCAGAGAATTAAGCTATAGGAAAATTATGCTTCCAATTATGCTCAAATATTTGAGTAAATCTGAATAGAATAAAAATTTTGATAATATAATTTTTTAAATCTAAGATCGTTTAGTCGAAATTTAATTTGGCAAAATTTTTTTAACAAAGTTTTTGTTTTTAGACATTATTTTGTTCATTTAGAATTTTTAATTTAAACATTGGATCTCTATAAGCTTACCAAGACATTTGACATTGATTTTTGAATAATTATTCAGTAGTTCTGAGCTATCATATCAATGGAGGATAGCAAATGTCACTATTTAAAAAATGGGAACAGCTCGGATACTTCCAAATACAGATCTGTCTCATTAACCTCTTTTCCGTGTTAAGTTCTAGAGAAATTTTACAGGATATCTATTCTCGCAGTGAAGAGTAGTCACATTAACGTTATTTAAAATAGTCTTTAAGGACTAAAACTTTTTTTTCGACATAACAGACTGTGAGGGAGAAAATACAATAAATGATATCTTTAATGCAGATTTCAAAAGGGCTTTTAATCAAATATCGCATTCAAAACTTTTTGACAATTTTTTTAAATAAATAAAAAAAAAATTCGAAATTTAAATTTTTAAGCACTAGTTTGCTTTATTGGCTGCTAATAATGCTTGGTAATTCCATTTTAGATTCGAACAAAAACTAATACAAATAAAAAAAAACTTGACGGATCATTTTTTGAACAGTATTATATTACTATTATTATTATTATTTATTTAAAATTTAAGTCACATTGACATTTATATTATAAAAATTAAAAAATTCTAGTTTTAAAAATATTCCTAATTTTTCCAAAAAATTTACCCAATTAGTCATCCGAAGTCATAATTAACTTTTAATAAATTATTTAAGGCATTGTGAATTTTGGTTCAAAAAACAAAAACAAAATATTAAACATTCCAAAGCTTAAGTTCTGAAGGACCAAAACTTGTTCTGTAAATCGTAGCAGCTGATACATCCTTTGTACCACCAATATACTGATTCTGCAAAACTGTGCAAAATTCAGAACATTGTGAATTTTAGTACAAAAAACAAAAACAAAACATAAAAAACGCCAGAACATGTTTTTGCCAGAACAATTTACAGAACATGTTTTGGTCATTCAGAAGTTAAGCTTTGGCACTTTTTATATTTTGTTTTTGATTTTTGTACTAAAATTCACAATGCCATTATTTAATACGCTATATAGATAAAAAACTTTGATTTGTTTCCATATTATACTTGATATAACAAATTTGACAGAGTCTACAAGGCCCATTTTGAGATTTCTAAAACTAAATGAAATCAAAGCTTTCACAATTTTGGATTCATACTCTAGGCAGTTAATAAACAAGCGCTTTTCTAAGTTGTTCACAAAACGATGTATTTTTCTTGTAAGAAGTGATTTGACTTTCAGGACTAAAGTGGAAAACTTCTTTACAAAATGGGCATCTTAACTGTTCTAAAAAATAAATTTTATGTTTAAAATACAGTGGTTCTAAAAAAAATGACTGTTTTTCCAAAATTTGAAAAAAAATTTTTTTTTTTAAACGGTACGAAATATTGAGCTTTTTATATTTTTTCATTTTTAAGCTGACCGAAACTTACGTAAATTAGGTTATTTTACGTAATTTTAACAATTCTGGGCTTTTTGTTGAACCACTGTAGATCTCACTAACTGATTCGAACTAAAGTGCATCATGCAAAGGACTGACACGGGTAAACTTTTTCTGTCCAATAATTTTTTTACAGTAACAAACTCTGTCTTGTGTCCAGTTCACTCAGCATACTATTCTATATTTTGAACAATATAAATTCGACAAGTTTTGATAAAAGTTTTTTTTGTTTTATTTATGTGGAAAAATGGACGAATAAGTTAACAGTTTAAGGAATTAAAGCTTAGACTTGAGTATGATTAAATTATCACGAACAAGAAAAGATGGATCTTCAAGTTTATTTTAATAGATGATGATTTTTATGAGAAAAAAATGGGATACAAATCTAATTCATGTAGAATTTTTGAGCGATGCAACAACTCACAGTTTTGAATTTCTAAAAAATTTGTCAAATTTAATTGAATATTAAAAATTAGTTCAGTTTTTATTTTTTTGTAATAACGTATTTGCTCGAATTTAACGACATGTCGTTATGTATATACCGACATGTCGTTAAATAATCTTTTTAATGTTACAAGACCCTGTCGTTAATTCTGGATACCCATATATAACGACATGTCGTTAAAATCGAGCAATAACGTTAATAAAAAAAAAATAAAGTAAAAAAAAAGTTAAAATATAATAAAAAGACAATTAAAATTGATAAATTGTAAGAGGTGACATGTGCAATGTGTTTAAGTATTCAACAGTTCAGGAAAGAAAGAAGAAATAGTAAGATAGCAATTACACAATGGAGTTGAGTATTCAACATACCTTGATTCAAAACCCGCTTTATATTCATCAACCAGCTTGACAACCAATGGAACAGAATGACGCAGTCCTCTCGCTCCATATCTTCCGCTCAATTCAAAAAGTCGATTCGAGACAGTTAAGAATTTAAGTTTATTAAAAGCCTCATGATGCAAAATATTGGAAGGAGTATCAAATTTTAGTTATAAAACGAACTGCTGAGTTTTGTAAGACTTGAATTTTTTTGATGTTTGTCTATGAAAATGAATTCAGACACGGAATAGAGTAATCAACTATAGATCCGATTAAAGATTTATAAAGGTTTCCTAGTGTGTAATAATTAAGACCCCATTTTTTGTTTGACAATATTTTTATTAAGTTCAATCGTGAACTACAACGCTGTTTTATTTCATCCACCATTGAGGTAAAGGTTAATTTTGAATCAAATTTTATACCTAAAAACTTGATTTCCTTTTGACTCTCAATTTTATTTTCATATATTTTTAATTTTAAGTCAATATTTTCCTTATTATATTTATTGAAGACAATGAAGTAAGACTTTTCAACAGATATTTTCATCTTCCACTTGAAAAGCCAATTTTCTAGTTCGTCTAAGTATTTGTTTATCTTATTTTCTAGATTTCCTTTTTTCTTAAAAATATAAAATGTGACCAAGTCATCAGCAAAAAGAAGAGAGTACTCACTATTTGTTTTATTTCTTTTAGGAATATCATTGTCGAGTTTTAGCACCTTTGTCAAATATAATATGGTCCAAATTTTATTTGTCCAATTAATTAGTCGAATTAATATTTTAGTCAAATTAATTTGCCGAAACCAGGCTAATTCCCAAGATCTCGTTCCCTGTCAATGATTTCAAATGGTTTGCCATTCGTGGTAATATTAATATCCAAGCTTTTGAAGTTGATAATCACGATTTTACACTTATCGTCATTAAAATTCATCCACCAGGTATTTGACCAACTAACCAAGTAATTAACATCCTGCTGAAGACTAGTTAAGTCTAGAGAATTTCTAATAAAAGAAATTAATTTGGTTACATCTGCAAATAATTTAGAGATATTTAGCTTTAAGTAAGACCATCTTTCATGAAATTGGTTTAGTTGAATTTTTTAGAAAAATACTATTTTAGGGTGGTACATTTCCTTTTAAGAATATTTCTTTTTTGGATTTTTTCGACATAAGAAATACATTCTGAACAATAAGATCAAGTCTTTAGCAGCAAAGATTTGATTGAATTTTGGAACAAGGAACAAAAATAAAGGTTAAAAATTAAATAACATTATCTCAATGCAAAACAGAGTCATAATCAAAAAATACACTTTTTTTTACAAACTAAATTTGATGTCTTACCAAACCATACGTAATATTACGTAAAATTACGTAATAATGATATTACATTTTTAACCACTGTATATTTATTTAATATTTGTGGTAGTAATTTAATATTTTGTGGTATTCGAACTTAATACGGGTTTTTTCATCTTGAAGCGCCATTTCAAGAAATTCAAAAAATATGTGGTCATTTGATCACAATTTTTTTGTTAATTTGAAATAATTAATTAATTTTCCGCCATTTTTAATTTTTCCTATTATTTTTGTACGGTGAATTTTGAAAAGTTAAAAATTATTTTTAATTATGACCCTAAAAAATTGTTATATTCTTTGAAATAATTCTCCAAAGTTAAGTATTTTACCTTAAAAAACCGCTTTAAGTGTCAAAAAGTTAGTTTTTTCGAGCTTAAATTTTTTAAATAGCAAGATACTTAGAAAAATCTCTACTATTTCTATTAGAATAATATGGTCTGATAAATTCTGAAAATATCCTGATGCTCCTAATGATAAATAATTTTTCACATACCATTTAATAGACTTGTTAAATATTATTCTAATTTAATTTATTTAATCTTTTAAAATTTGTTCTGGTATTATGATATCGAATAAATTTTTCAGAAATTCTTGTATATCTTAGCCAAAAATTACCATGCAATAAAAAATAGTGTTGGACGCGGACAGAGCTAAACGGTCCAAATACGGACGGTTCATCGCGGTTGTTGGCCCGTTTATTTTGGCGGGCTAATTTTTGGCCCGTTTATTAACCGTTTAAAAATAAACGGGCGGTCCATGAAACCGTTCCAATTTTGGCGGGCGGACTCT